>JBCFYV010000428.1:99817-118080 GCA_039000515.1 Timema cristinae | reverse complement strand
ATGATATAACAATCAACAATTAAAGTTAAATTTTAGGGTAACAAAAACCCCCCCGGGCCATATTGGGGAACTAATTTAATATAACACACCTAATTTTAATAATTTTGACAATTACCATATTTTATCAAGAAATACTATTCACAAAAGCCCTTAGGCCTAACTGAAGCATCTGCCATTATTGCGTCGACAATACAAGCTAATCCAGAAATAATGATAGTTTATAACATAAAAACTTGATTCGAGCGGCAGAAATATCAAATACTTAGAAAGTAAGAAATGAATTTATAAAAAATATACAAATACTTGAGTAGGTTAGAAAGAGGAGTATCAGGGTGGAATTACGTAATTATGGTTAGGGTGAGGGGATGTAGGTATAGGTTCTTAAACATGCATTGTGGTTTAAGGGCAGGTAGGGGAAATGTAGGGGAGGTAGCGTGATGATGTGAAGTGGGAAGTTAAACATGCATACGTTTTAAAGGGTTTGGGTTTGGTACGTCCGGGAAGGGGAGGGGGGATAATGTCTCGAGGGGGAGCTCTGCAAGGGAATTAGGATGGAAGTAGTGTGAGACGACTTCTTTCTTATGGCTCCTTAAAGGGAACAGGGTGTTTTCTGGGGCGGAAGTGGTGTGAGGTGTTTTTTTAAATGACACGGTGTTTTTTTCAGGTCGGTGGGGATGTCGGGGGGGGAGGGATGGGGGGTGGGGGGGAGGCATGTTCTATCGGAGCGGCGAGCGCGGGAGGGGTGGTTTTTTCAAAGAACCTAACCTCTGTGATCTGTAAACATTAATAAGCTCCTTCTAATATTGCTTTTCTTCTCTCTCTCTCATATTATAAAATCTTTCCCTCAGAATATAATCTTAAAAAGGACCCCCTTCTATCTCTATGTATTTCTCTCTCTCCTCTCTTACAAGGGAACTTAGGAATTAAGGTTAAATAGTATGGATTCTTTAAAACAATACATAAATATATTCTGTACAGGGGAGTATTATTATAAAATCTCTTCCTCTATACATTTTAATAAAAAAATATATAATATTTTCCATACAGTGATTATTATAAATCTTTTCCCCCTCAAATATAATCTTAAAAGATACCCTCTATCTCTATGTATTCTCTCTCTCTCTCTCTTAAATGAACTTAGGAATTAAGGTTAAATATCTTCTCTACATTGAGTAAAATCGCTTCCTCTATCCTTTTTTCATCTTTCTTAACATGATCTTTAAACTTTGCAACAAAGGGAAAATAAATAGTACAGCCTCTTATTTTAACGTGTATATTCTTAAGATTACGATGAAACATCCCAAGATTTTAAAAAAAATTCTTTTTTTCAGAAAAAAATATAAAATCTATCATTCGGTGTATACAATGATTATATAAAAACAATCTTTCTCTAAAGTCTTTCGATGGTTATAGTCTTGGTTAAACACACATAAGTCTCACCTTCATAGAACGCACACGCACGCACGCAAAAGACCAAACTCGGGCTAGAGGTAGAGTCTGCACAAGCTTCACTACTTGAATAGCTCGTACTTGTCATCACCCAGATATATCAGACCTCCCTGTGAAGCTTTAAAAGCGACTCCTGTACCTCGCACCAAAGTTTTTACCTGGTAGATGGACTTTTCCCCACACAGTCTAAAGCGTTATGATGTTCTGCTCGTCCTCCGCTTCACTGACCTCTTCATTCCTTCTAGATGACGAACGTTGTAAGGTCGGTACTTTTAAAGTTGGGAGATGCACTTGACCCAAATCGTGCTCCTCGGCTCGATCCGACCCAAACGCCGCGCACAAAGCGTTTTACTCCGGGAGAATTTGCGATGTCCCCTTCCTTGAGATTGTAGACGAGACATGATGTAGAACAGCGCTCGAGGGGACTGACTCTATTCCCACTTTCCGGGATTATGACGCCCGAGCCAGTGTACGGAAGAATCGCAGTGCTCGCTGTACCCCTTGCCAACCGCCGCGATGTAGTATTCTAACCCCCGTTTCGAGATCTTAATATCGTAATGCCCTTCAGACGGTAAACCAACTGCCTAAACATATCGAATGTGATGCCTGTCTCTACCTCGCACCTGCTTTATATGCTCAGAATTGGAGGGGAAACACACCTTCCCCTTCTACACTTCTTTCACAATCAATCCACGAATTTGTGTCGATTTCAAACCCTAACCATTTGACGTACACTCTATTTCCGGAAAGTCTGATTATCTTCTCTACAAGGTAAACATCCGGATACGAAATTCTTTCTAAGCTCCTTATCAAGAATCCTCGGTGATAGGCTTACCTTTCATATCTTCCGAGTAGGAAGGTCCTGGATTAGTCTCGACGAGTTGCGTATTTTAAACAAGTTCGGTCGACCAGTTTGCGGTATAACCCTTTCGAAAACGTCCTTATACTTACTGATACGGACTATATCACCCACTTTAAATATTTTTTGGGAAGAATCCGAGATCTTGAGACTTATAGACTGTATGTAAAAGTCTGTCGCTTTAACGTCTATAGGCATCATCTTTATGGTCGAGTGTACCGCCCGGGTTGTTTTAGTCCAGTAACGAATCGATCATATTGATCCATCGATACAATCCTTTAGCCGTGAATCTCCTCCACATCATTTCTTGGAGAGTGCGATTAAATCGTTCCACGACACTAGCCTTGACGTTGCTGTATGTAGAATAATGATGGATTCTTTTTCTATTCATGGTGTTTTGAAATTCCGCGTGTAAACTCTGTCCCATTATCCGTTTGGAGATGAGAACGGGAGTAAACCTTTGTCGGTCACCTTGTTGAGGAGGAGAGCCATTGTGGTGCTGACATCCTTACCCTCTTAGTCTTAAACAGGTGGGGGCCCCAAAGCCCTCTTGGAATACACGTCGATGACGGTGAGAAGGTACTTGAACCATTATTTGATCGGGAGTAGGGTATCATCACTACCAGATCAGCCTAAAGGAGTTCGTTCAAGCCTCGTACGCTAACATGTCTTCGAAGAAATCGTCGTTTTGGGCAGGACGATGAAGATCACGCGCAATCTCCCACTTGACGCTGGACATGATTATGATAAAATACGGATGATATAATGTCTTTATACAATGATTCCGGCCTCGCGTAGTTCCTCAATGATAGAAACGATCTAGATCTCGTGAGCGGAATGACCGGCCGGTAGATGCGTGCAAGAGTCGTAATCGATCGACCAATTCGTTAGGATCGCCCCCAATAGGTATAATCGATCCCTCTCCCTGTCTCCATTTTGTATAAATCGTTGCACCAAGCCTCCTTCAAACATAAGTTTGGACGATTAACGAATACTTTGATCCCGCACGCATCTTGATACGACGTACGGGTCGTTTTCTCAACCGATGTGCGTTCGTTTCTTCGAGCATAGATTGTAAAACTTTCAGACCCTCCTTAGTATAATGATGGGTGCTCTTCTAAAGGGTTTAATTCTAATAGCCCTCAGGTTACGGTACCGTCATTGATGAGAAGTACTGTCCGTCTCTCTCGTCGAACACGATACGGCTATCTCCGAGCTTGGTAAAAGTTACCTTCATGATGGACTTCCATAGGTCTTATGGGAATGTGTGTGAGACGAAATAAAGATAAGTATCCAATAAAATTGTCTGTTCTGCAATCTCTCAGGTGAGACTTCTGCTTCCTCGGGTTCGGGTTCAGCGAGCGCCTTCCCCATCTTGTTAGAGGATCCGTGAAAAATTTTTGAATGTTTCATTCGCGACGTGCTCGGACTCGTGTGGGGCATCACGTAGTTGCTTATACTTTCGTTAATAATCTTACTCGCTTTTATGACATCCTCCGGACCTTGTCGACATGATTTAAGGTGCGAATGTCTCTTACGAAGAAAAAACTGTTCATTATATCTAAACGTAAGTAAAACCTAATTGAACGTGTAAAATCTGGGGTTTAAACGTAAAGGGCGGTTTTCTATATGAAAATATGAGTCATCTTGGCCCACCTCTAAAGGATTTGCCATCGATAATTTTAAGATTCAACAAAAAAATTTAATACCTTTCAGTTCATGAACATCGTTTGAAACGATCCCTGCCCCTTGAACTTATAACCCGTTCACCCGTTAGAGTCAATTCGAATGTTTTGCACCCTTTCCCTCATAGGTTTTGAATCCAAGTAGATGTAGACGAAACCGCGACTAGCCTTTGAGTCTACATAAGTTTTTGGGCACGGCGTCCGAAGGTAATGAGGGCATACCTATGTTTCGCAAACTAAGCCGCCCACATTGTAAAGCCAATCGGTATCTGCCCCTCTTTACGGATAGTATACCTCTCGCTATCTTATCGTTGAATTCGGGGGTAAAGGTTTTGTTGTATCGCGAAAGATTCCTTTAACCTTAGCAATTTTGGGACTAAAGCGTCAAGCGTCGTTTTATTTTCGTTGAACGATCTTCATGATGACGAGACAGTTCCCACACCTCCTCCATCCCTAGGCGGCTACTCCTCTCGAAGTTGGCGTATTTTATTCGACCCTTCTCCAATTTCTCGATCAAAGATTCCATCTGTCCTTATGGCGTCCTTGGCAGCGTGAGTGCGAGTATCTGCTCGGTTACTATGTCTCGCATCCATCCTATAAGTAAGACTTGTTACAGACATCCTTAGATGCGATGGGGTCTCGAGTTGCGATCCTCTTCGATCTAGCGTCGTAATACCTTGAGAGTTTAGAGTCATATTTCCTTTCCCTCTTTAAAGATAGATCTATTTTGTAGAGACTATGACCGAATTTAGATATGGACGAATGATGTCTTATGCGTACTGAGTGCGCGTTCGAATCAATCATGCATGATAAAGGTATCGAACCCTTAGGATATCGTAAATTATCAATCTCATGATCTTTGCTCAACACTAAAAAATCGTACTTGTGTTTTTTCCAACACAGTGAGCACACCTCCTTAAATTTTTGGAATGTCATATCCGTGTTCACGTGATCGTCGTAGACGTGCTCAGGTTCGTATAGTCCATCCTGTATAGGATGAGAAGATTTACTTTTTCTCTCAACATCTTTTTCGGGATGCGCGAGTACCTTGACAGAGATAAAAACACTCTATTGCCTTATGTCTGCCCCTACTGAAATAAGCCTGTGTATTAAACGTTTTATCGCATGCGACGTCGTCAAAAATGAATATAGAGTCGAGTTTAGCCTCGGTCCGGCGGGATCTTTCCACGTTGTCGTAATAAGGGGAAAAAAACCCAAGCCTTCGACGAGAGAGAGAACCTTCGATAAACGTTGATACTTGGGCTGGTATAGCGATTTAGAGTAAAGTACACGTTCTTGAAACGTTTGACCCTTAGGTTCCTCCAACAGACTGGTCATAGCGTTGGTTTTACCACAATTCGAAGGTCCCAGATGATGCAACGGATGTATCAGGCAACAACGTTCCGTGTCCCCTGAGGTAAAGTTCTAAACCCCCATCGTGGGTCGTTGTTGCGTACGGTTAAAGAGTCTGTTTGTTTCTCCCAAACCCCATGTCGACTAGTTCATCTTATATAATGCAAGCATCATATAAAAACGAATCAGTTACGTGTCATGAAACGAAGAAGAGGTGGAGGATTGTTAGATAAGATAATCAATAATCTACCGTTCGAGGGGCAAATACCCCGGGTACCAGTAGGGCGGGCCGGGAACAAAGTTGGAAAAGATTGAAACGAGGTGATCCGGAATAAACGAGTTAGATCGTTTCTGTAAAAAAAACAGGATATCGCCTACTCCAAGGTGAAAGATCTTGCAGGAGTCATACCGCAGATCGCGATCTTATCGAGAAATCGTGAAAATATTACTCGCACCCGACTCGAAGTTGAAACGAAAAGCCGCCGCGTGGGGTGTCGCCGACACGATGAAAGCTAAAGTCAAGATGGTTCCGGTCTAAAGAAGAAAGCTGGCGTCATCAAAAGAGAGCTACTACTACTCGCCGTAAAAGAAGGGTGGAATTCTAACTATACTAACTCTGATCAGGCCTGGAGCCGTCGCCGGAGGAGCCGCGGGAATCACGAAGGCTGTACAAAGTGCGAAGGCGAATACGCAACATTTGAACAGGCTCAGAGACATAATCGTACGCTCGAGGCTAAACACCATGGGAAAAAGGGTGTATCTACAACCTTACTCGAAAAAAAAAGACTCTAAACGTGCCCTTAATGAAACGGATCTGCGCAAGTACGGTAGCTAGTTAAAAATCCCCTTCTTTAGGGGAATATTTGCGAGGATGCTTTACCTAGCAGCCCCCCTTGGAAGATAGAGAGCGCCATCATCAATTTGTAATGATAGTGGTAAGGGTCGCATGGGTGGCGTATAAAAAAACGGCGAGCGGGCGGATTACTTCGATAGTTTTTGGTGATCTAAGACCGCCACTCGAACTTGTTAGATATCTCAGAGGAATACCTATCACCTATAATCATACACGGTATCAAGAGTACGGAACCGTTTTATGCGGCCATCTTTGTTTAGCTTTCCTTAAATACACTAGGGTGACGTTCGATCTTAGTAAATATGTCTATGACATATACATTGACGGGTCAGAGTTCGAATCTGACGGAGAACTAACTTCCCCCAAAATCCTGCTTGGAGAAGAGAATCGTGAAGAAGAAATGGTTCATCGGACTGATCAATCTGGCGACATCAATTCCATACCCAACACGAAAGAACGTAATAATTAAATTTTATTGTGACCCGGTAAAGGGTATAACCCTCCCTCCGGCACCTATGAAAAATTGAGGCGTAGGACCGATTCTTTCGAAGAGATTTTCCCGAGTAACTTAAAGCTCTCGATTATCGGTGACCTAGCACTTTAAAGAGCTATATCACTTGCAATAAGCTATTGACTTTACCCGAACTGGTACGTTCACATCCTTGCTGGGGTTCGACTCAGTCATACTTCCTGCAGGGAAGACACACAATATCTAACAATACCGTGAATATGATCCGCGTAGAATGTAGTCTCGCTAGCAGGCTTACTTCAACGGAGAACCGAGTCATACCTTGCACGAGTTCAGCATGACTGTTCCCCCCGGGGATAAGATAGTGGAAGCGCCCAACAATATAATTTACCTCGGTAACGAAGCGAGTAATAGAGTCTATCGCAGTACGCTTATCTACGAACGAGGAGATATCGTCCCAAATTTAGAGACGAGACGATATCGCTACGTCTACATCTGAAACGAGTCGGTGGAGATGGGACTCGTACTAGATAAAACGAGACGACGTCGTCTTACTCGGAACATTTAGAGAAGAAAATGTGAAAGGTGTAACACTGCAAATAAACTCTATTTAAAACGTCTAGGCTATCGTTACGAAATAATGGATGATGCCGTGGACATTTGAACATTGGAGACTCTGCCGCTTTCGATACGGCCTTGACCAATTTCCAGTATCATTCCTAAAGCCTCGTATATTCCCGGACCATTAGCTAACGGAACGAGCTTAGGATATCATCCAACAAGATGGGCTTACACGTTACCTCACCGTTCTCTACTACATATCAAAGGACGACTACTTTGAATACGGGGGAACCCGAGTACTTCAAGGATTGTTAATAACGGAATACTGCATCTATTCTCAAGAATCGCCTATGAGATCAACCCGGGGTAGAGATTGATCAATCGAGAGATGTAGGCATTTCGACTCAGCTTAAAAACTATCTATCTATAAGGAATGGTGAGCAAAACTCATATTTCAAAACGCGGGTTGGAGGTTTGAAGGAGTTCATGTCACGCAAAACAGGCATCTTGACGTATGCATCCCTTTACATCTCATACTAGGATTCGTGAAGACTATTCTCGAATACAGATCATTTCGAAACAAGAACTGGTGCTAGTTCGTTCGACCAGTGACAACAACGCTTTACAAAGAGCGCCTCCCCCCCTCGCGGAGAACCCTCTAGGATCGTGTTAAGTAAAAAAGTACATGACGCTGTACATTCTCAGTATAAGAAAATTTCTGTTTGGGGGTCGCTCGTCACTATCGGCACGAGTAAGCTCTCCAGGTCTGCATATACGATAAATCCTGTTTTCTCCCGTTGCTTTTACTGTGAGAACGTAAGGAATTTATCCTTCCTTGAGGAAAGTACTCCTTACCAAAGTCAAATTTTATACACGTTTATTTATTTTTGCAAGTTTTTTTCGTTCTGAAAAGTGGTCAAACATCAATCGCAAAAGTACCTACGTCCTTTATTTGACGTTAACGATAGTTGCGGGTTTAAATTAACCGAGACAGATTTTTGATTCCGCTGAAAAAGATAAGTTTCCGTTCCGTGCACTCTTATCATGAATAAATGAACATGCTGGAGCGTTCTTTAGCGCTGACGTGCACGGGGAAAGATCACTAGTGTTTTCGAGTTGTCAGCAGTGTCAATAAGATCACTCCCATTTTTTTCGCAGCGTACACATTAACGGATATACTTTAACCTTTCAAAGGGGTTCATATCCTCTTTTTTAAACGGGAGCGGGTTCCTTAGATTCACATGTCTGAAAATTGGATACGCGAAAAACGTTGGGCTTTTCCCGTGGGTTCAAAGAGGACGTAAATAGGGGTAGGGGGAAGCAATGTCCTTTTTCAGATTGTACATTTATCACGCTCTACTCTGTAAAATTTCAGGGATTTAAAACATGAGCCCCATCGAGAAAGCCGGTTTTTCGAAAAATTTTTCTCTTTTCCAACGTGCCTCTATATCCACCCTGATCTCTAAAACGAACGTTAATTGAGCAAGGAGTGGGAAATCCCCTTTATTTTTTTTTATCTCCCCCGAGTTATCGGGGTTTAAATTATCACATAAGTCTGTTTGAAAAAACCCTTTTTTCAATTTTCTTCGTTGGATGCCTAAACTCCGAAAATTAGGACAATTTACCTTTGAAATTTTATTTGCAATTGATTCGCTACCGTCTTTACGTAAAACCTCCGCACGCAACGAAAACTGAAAGGGATCCTTAAGGTATTCATTGGTAATAAGTACGTCTTTATGCGTCGGGTTAGCCTTTCGTAAGTTTGATAGATAGTCCTAGGGGCTCCATAAACCAAAAACTGTGAAAATCCTAACCTAAGTTTGTGACAGAGTCTAATCTTTGGATCTGTACGTCAACGTTCTGCCCCAAATATCAGTAGCCGGGTCTTAATCGCCCGGGGTCAATGTTCTAGTTTATTAAGCAAAATAAAACCTTCCCACGGAGAGCGATATCATGTCTCAATTTTTAAATTTAAAATTTGCTCATTAGGGGTTTAATTATCGGGGTATCACCTTTTTCCCCGTTAGTCTGTCGGATACGATGATGGGAGATGAAGGCGACTCTTTTTTCCGGAGACCCTGACATTTTCTAAGTTCGCACCAATTCAAGCAGGCACTCCCTCCCCATTAATCTCTTCTTTTCGCACGGCTTGCCTAGGATCTCCGAGTGACTCTAGAGAGCTATAAAAAAAACGGAACACCTAGTTGGGTTGTTTTTACAGATAGCAGATCATGAAGCTATGATATACAAACATTAAGTAAAAAAACAATGACTTAACTCGTGAGAAATTCAATTTTTTGTTAAAAGAAAAAATTAATTTTACATTTAATTCATATTTGACTCTTTAGATTGACATGATTTAAAAATTAATTTTTAATTAATTCATATTTACTTTTTATAAGATTTACATGATTTTTAAGCACTATATCTTATTTTACAAAAAATGAAGTAAAAAAGCTAATGTCTAACTCGTGGTCAATTATTTTTTTTCTTTAAAAAGAAAAAATTTTTTACTAAATTAATTCATTTGACTCTTATAGATTGACATGATTTTCTTTAGTAACACATCATATTATTTAGTTATAAAAGCTAATGTCTTAAAAGTCTTTGTAGATTCCAATTTAGTTTTTTAAATTACTTTTACATTTAATTCATATATTAGACTCTTAAGATTATGACATAATTTTTTTTAAAAAGCACATAATAGATTATTTTACAAAATTGTAAGTAAAACTAATGGCTTAACTCGTGGCAATCAATTTTTTGTTAAAAAGAGGAAAAATTAATTTTTACATTTATTCATTAATGACTCTTATATATCATGATATTAAACACTAATCTTAGCACAGTTATATTTTACAGATAACCGATCATGAAGGCTATGATATATAGACATGTTGAAGTAAAAAATCTAATGAGTCTATAACCAGTGGCCATTCTATTTTTTGTTAAAAGAAAATTATTTTACAGTTTAACTCATATTGACCTCTATAGATTGACAGATTTATAGGACATTGAAGTAAAAATAGCTTATGTCTTAACTCGTGTGTCAATTCTTTTTTGTATAAGAAGAAAATAATTTTACTTTAATTCATATTGACGTCGTATAGATTGCATATTTTAAGCACAAATATCTTTTTTACAAAAATGTAAGCTAATGTTCTTAACTCGGGACAATTCAAGTTTTTTGTTAAAAAGAATAAAAATAGTTTTTTACATATTAATTCAATTTGACTCTTATAGATTGACATGATTTTATTCAAACCACTAATATTTTAAGTACAGGTGTTATTTTTACAGGATAACCGATCATGATGCTATGATATACAGACTATTGAAGTAAAAAAGGTAATATTAACGACTGGCCTAATCCTTTTTTTGTTAAAAATATAAAAATAATTTCACATAATTCATATTTGACCTATATAGTTTGACATATTTTTAAGCACTAATATCTTATTTTATACAAAATTGAAGTAAAAGCTAATGTCTTAACTCGTGGCAAATTCAATTTTTTTTGTTAAAAAAGAAAAAATTAATTTTACATTTAATCATATTTGACTCTTATAGATTGACATGATTTTTAAACACTAATATCTTAGTCGTGGTTTTTTTACAGATAGCCGATCATTGAAGTAAAAAATGCTAATGTCTTAACTCGTGGCCAATTCTTTTTTTGTTAGGTAAACTATACAAAAACTATAACATTAAAAAAATAAATAATAAAGCTTGATAACTAAGGGCATTTAAAAAAATGAAGAGTAGGTATTCATAAAAAAAACTATAACATTGGGTGTGTTATATTAGAAGGATAAAATGATATACACACAAATTTGAATGCACGCTTACCTTCAAAGTTTAAGATGGCCGTCTTGCTAAGCTTGGAGATACCCTTGTATACGAGCAGCAACTCCGCCTTGGAAATGTCTTCAAGCTGCGCGTCGGTAAGCAGCGAGAAACGGTTAGGTAACCACACATTATACTTCCCATCTAATACTGTGAGGACTCGCCGGCCAAAGCATGTGGGCAACGCTTTTATACTCGTTACGCGTAGACGCAATCGATCTCTAAATCTGTCAACTTTCTCGGTACGATCTCGCTCGACCCAACCGTGCTTAATAATACTTTCGCGTATTCGCTAGACATTGTTAATCTTTAGAATGTAGATGCTAGCTAATGATTTCTCCTAGAAGGTTAACTCTATAGAGAGAGAAGAGGATTCTCTTTAGAATGTAGATGGTAGCTAGTGATTTCTCCTAAAAGGGTTTAGCTCTATATAAAGGAGAAGAGTATTCCAAGTCACGCCCTCTACTGAGCGTGTGAAGTATAATGACTCGGAAAGTTCATAGTTCTTCTCGCACAGATGTTCACGTGTGAACCAATTCACGGAAGAACGGAAAAAGACTGTTCCCACAACCTACGTTTTAAAGTTTATTACTGAAGCCCTTTTCTGGTGACCTGTACACAAGCACGATTAAGATCAAGGGATACTCTTTCACAAAAACCCTCCCTTAGAGAGAAATAATATTACAACTCTAGGAAGAGATATTCTTTTAAGATTATTACATTTCCCCCTCGTTCTAAAATAAATGTATCACTGAAACCCGCGTCGCGAGCGGAAGTCAACCGCCAGCATAAGAGAAACTAGATGTTTTCGAGATTCCTGTCTTACAGCACCTGCTTGCAGAGGGGTGCCGGAGAGAAACATACATCTGATAGCCTACAGGATCAATAAATATCCTCACGACACCTCTTCCTCACTCGCCGCTACTATAGAACTTGCCTCCCACCCACCCGTCCATCCCCTCGACATTACACCGACCTGAAAAAAACACCGTGCTCATTTAAAAAAACACCTCACACCACTTACGTCCTGAAAACTCCCTGTTCATTTAAGGAGCCATAAGAAAGAAGTCGTCTCACACTACTTCCATTCCTAAGTTCCCTTGCAGAGCTCCCCCTCGAGACATTATCCCCTCCTTCCCTCCCCGGACGTACCACCGCCATGAAAAACGTATGCATGTTTATCTTCCCACTTCACATCATCACGCTACCTCCCCTACACTTCCCCTACCTGCCCTGAAAACCACATGCATGTTTAAGAACCTATACCTACATCATCTCCCCTAACCCTCATTACGTCACTTCCGCCCTGATACTCCTCTTTCTACCCTACTTACTTGAAATTCAAATGCCCTGCCATCTACCGTAGCAACAAAGTAAGTGTAATAGGTTAAGTAAACGAGGCCACTTTCCATGCGCAAGATGGCTGTAGCCCAGATGACTGCACTAAGCAACAAAAATCCTCAAGCGATTAAAACAGAACTACGTTAACGCTCAGGTAAAATTACTACGAGAGACAAAAATTACAAAATTGAAATTTGGCTTTACTCTAGCCAACTGCCAAAAATGTACTCCATCCTAGCATTTTAAATTTAATAACTCCAAACAAACAATTTTTAACGATGAAATTATTATTATTATTATTATTATTATTATTATTATTATTATTATTATTATATTATTATTATTATTATTATTATTAGCACCGCGTCTTACTAACCATTTGGGTTATACGCACTTACGCTAATGTGTAATGGTAAGGTGATTGTGAGATAAAATGAAGGACCTACAGTTTAATGTGGAATCCGAACCACGGTGGAGGCCTAGCATTCTCCACATAATGATGAAATTAAATACGCCAAAAAATAATTTAGAAAAAAATATATTTTTAGACCCTAGCAGGAAGCATCGCTTACCTCGTCCAAAGGTCTCAAAAATAAACGATACTTAGAGCAAGGCCGTGGAATGATAGTCCCTAGCTAATGTACAACATTAAGCGCAAAAATCTATTAAACATTCGATACATGACATAAAGACCCCTTAAACTTAAAAGCGCTAAGCACTGATTAATAACAACTAGATAAGCTTGGCTATGGCACAATGCCCCCTTAAATTAAAAACATTAACTGACAATAACCACCTCACCATCTAGAATATCTTAGCGTGAAGCGCAAACCATCAATATTTACCCAGGAAGAGGCCCCCATAGCCTCTATAAACAAGTGTGTCTTTATCAATTAAAACTTGCCAATATATAGGGTCAGGCTTTATCTCTCTAACCTAAAACATGACCATAAAAGGTAATAAATTCTCGAACAGGGGCCCATGAGAACAAGGTAGGACAGATGTGTGAGAGAGAGGAAAGAACAAGTCACGTGATGTCAAACCTACCTCTAGTAGAACCAGAGCCCCACTAATTTACCCAGTCTACGTTTATCCACTGCCACGCCAGTACGCTCTCGTTGCACGTACACACAATCCTGCCGAATGGCTGAGCTGATGAGATTGCCCGCGGCCTGCGACCCAGCTCCACAATATAGTCCGTCAAATGGGGAGTAGAACTGTAACAATTTTAAGATACCGGCAAGATATTTCCCGTCCATCCGTAGAGTTTAAATGCTGATGTCCATCGCATATGTTTATTAAATACATTGACGCACTAAAGAGAAGGAATACATGGTTGGTTGACCTAGGTCAGTGCTGCTAGCAGGGTGGGGATAGTCAACACTGGTGGTCATAGCTATGAAGATCTACTAAAGCAGTGGAGGGAGCTTAGTCTGACAAGCAAATCATGTGGAAGGCAAGTTTACAATTGTTTGTTTTCAGACATGTCTTGCGGGACTTAGGAGTTTAATAAACATATATTTGGCGACTATGATTGCTGGTTAACGCGTACTTATACCTTATATGTGTGTGTCGGATTATTTTTTAATACTCCAGCATGTATTTGAACCGTAAGTTTGTTCTTTCCTCTCCTTATAGTTTTGAACAAAAGGGAAAGCACCACATCCAGTTATTCGTGTTCTATGGCTAGCAGTGTAGGGTAGGGATAGCGAAGGTGGAGTGTTGGCAATGATATAGGTCGAATTTAGAGGGAGTGTATACGAATTTGTATGTTATGATTTTTAATTTATAAAAATATTTGATTATATTTGCGCTTTTTCTATGTATTTAATCGATATAAAACTACATTACGCTATAAACTTCCAGTATTCTAACCAGTAGCTCTTACTGACCCGCCATTCTTGCATCACTATTTTCCCTACATACATGAGAGTTTTGCAGGTTGCTTGCTCTAGTCGGGTAGGGGTGGAGTAGGAATCGCAAATCTTTTTTAGTTTTTTAGCAGACTTTATTACGTACTAATGTGTGGGTATTGCCAGTATAGAGTTAGGAAAATCTGTGTTATGTTTTGAATAGCTTGACTTAAGATTTTGTGTTCGTGTCTTTTTATTTGTAAATTATATGACTAAGGCTTAAAGGAGGAAATGAAGCACCAACTTCCGGTATTTCGACGAGAGACTGGTCCACCAAATCGAAGAAAGGCCGGTCTGCCGTGTTCTTATCTCCTCCTTTGACGTCACACCCCTTCCCATGTCATCTCGAGAGATTAAGAGAACCTCTCCATAGCAAATCAGTTCTCTCTCGGTTGTTTACATTGTCCTTGCACTCTAATTGAAGAGAAGTTCACTTGCCATCTCATCCCTCCCCCATTTTCTCCAACTGACTCCGAAACATTTAAAGATTTATTTGATTATTTCGAGTTGTCTCCTTACCGTGTTGCCAAATTTATTCTTTCCACCTCATCTAGAAGTGGCCAATCATTTCTAGACACGCACACACTTCTTTATGCTTTATAGATAAGCGTTAAGCAAAACACATTATTTGATTTTAATAAAACAGTTTTAACATAAAACAATTATTTATTCATAATTTTATTTATTAGTTTATTTTTTATTTTTTATTATAAACGTTTAGTTTTTATACAAATTTATATTAGATTAATTTAAGTTTTTTTAAATCTTATATTTAACCATCCCAAAATGCACAATCGGTTTGGGTTGGACTTTTTCAAACCTTTTCTCGCGTAAAGTTCTAATTTTTTTTATTAATGATATAAATACAATCAATATTGTTATCAGCGTATATTCCGAGTGGGTGCTTAAAAACATATATTGCTATCAATGGCACCAGTGTGTACACGGATTGAGGCGTCAGCTTCGTCAGGTATGGTTTACCAATGACAGGGCACTTGGGGTTCGAATCCTGACTTGGTGGGCTGAGGGATATTTTCCCTCTTCCTCCACACAAATGTGATTACGTTTCCTATAAATTCTAATCTTTTTGTCCCTGTTAAATTATTATGGATATGCTTATAGGTTGGATGGATAGTAAGACGTGATTCTTGTAAAAAAAACTATTGCTATCAATTAAAAAGTGATCACATTAATCAATACGCTGATGTATTTAATTATATGAAAGATTATATTTATTGAGAAACCACATGAACTACGGCCTTCAAAGGTCGTTCCCGGTATGTCAAGAGTACTTTCCTGTGACACTATTAAGTCAAGGGGTGGGGTGGGTTAATGACTCTTCAATAGGATCATTACTATCTGCTTTCAACATTTATAACAAGTTTAGGGTTAAAGTCTCTCGCTAAGGGTTCAATTCTATCTTCCATGTCTGTTGCCATATCAAAGTTTCCCTCCCCAATGTTTCTTACCCTCGAGGGATTTGACACGCGAGGAGGGATGATGGAGTTAGGGGTAAAGGGAAAGGAGTCTTGAGGCAGCAAGCCAATGCTGGCTGCTCACACTACGCTAAACAGCCATTGTTAGAGGTTCATACTGCATGTTCCCGCCCTCACTAGGGATGCCAACATTTTATTGGACATTGCGGGAGAAGTGCCCGAAGCCATGGACTGCACACTTTCCCTCACCAATAAAAAAACTCCCACACCAATAAATGAATAAAAAACTCCCACAAATAAACTCCAATGCCATACTCAATCCTACCCAGATATACAATTTAATAGCACACATAAAAACCAATTGGCACATATAAAATACCAATGCGCCACACATAAAAAAACTAATGATTCAAAAATCTATTGGGGTTGGGGCACACATTAAAATATAATAACCACACATAAAAAATCAGGAACTAACAGCGTGGAGAATTAAGTGGAAAGGTTGTAAGAAGGAGGGGGGGAAGCCCAAAACTGGTTGTAACATCCAATCAGAGAGCAAGGACTTTTTATATCAACCAATCAGAGAGCTGTTTTGTTAAGCCAATCCATCTACTTTTGTACCAAACTATTGACCACGTTTTGGCAAACACCAAAATTAGTACTTGCGAGACAACCTAGCTTCTGCCATCTGTGCCCACATGACGCCATCTGTTTCCTCCAGTCGTTTAGCTACCATTATTTAACAAGTGTTGAGCGTGAAGCCACAAGTCAGGTTGTAGAGCTAGTAGCGTGTTTTTTACGCAATCGCGTATCAGTAAAAACAAAACCAACCTTGTGTTTTAGCATAAAAATATATATATCCTAAAAATAACACCCGGCAAATAAATTCCGTTCATATTACTTAGAAAATATTAAAATGTTGATAACTTTTATCTGGTCGCTAACATTAACCTCCCGTTGCAATATTCATCTGATAGTCATAAGACCGCTAAGTAGGCCTACCTAACAAGGGATAGTCTGATATGAGAAAATAAAAATTTAAATGCATATGTATCCTATTTTTTTAGTTTTCATAAATAAACACGACATTATAAAGTGGTTTGGATTTAAAATGTAAAAGTAGGCCTCCCAAAGACACAAAATCTACCTCGTTTTCCTACATTTTCTTATATGCTTGACCAACCCTTTTTCTTTCTCAAAGTGTCCTTGAACTTTTTTAGTTTTTAATAAAAAAAATAGGTTTTTGTGAACACAATTAAAAAGTGAATTCATATCATAATCGTTTGTATCCCTATAAATTTATGAAAATATTCAATCACAGTAGGCCTACCTAGTATGGAGGTTACAAAGTAAACCAAATAATAAATAATAGAACTGTTGAACCTAAAAAAAAAGTGACATTACTATTTTTAGAGCTTTTAATTTCCCCAAAAACATTTTCCTAGAAGCTGTTCTTCCCAGGATGTTTAGATTTTTAGAATTTTTTTTATCTGAAATAGCTACACGCGTAGCCATCTTTTCATTTTGTATGTTTCCCTAGTGACAGATCCTTTCACTGCCATTCGTTCTTTTATTTCGATGCACATTTCACATATTTACTCAGCTGTGATTGGTAGTCCGCATAAACTAGTCCTAAATCCGTACGGAAGCTAAAATAAGGATCTGTGGCTCAGCAATCTGACACTGTGGCATACATTTCTTACAGACACGGCTACCGACCACGGATCCCCGGATACGGAGCCTGCGTCAGGGTCTTTAGTAGACCTTATGATAATAAAAAATTAAATTTAAGTTTGACCAATCATTCAGCCATATTTCTTTCATTTCATCATTTAAAATAAACAGAAAACAAATAAAAATAAACAAAAAATAAAGTAGTTCAATCAAAACTAACATAAAAAAACAAAAAAAGAAATTAAAATCTTTAGTTGTGAAGTAGCCTGATGGAAATTTTGAAAGTTCGTAACGAAAACCACTTAGTAAGCAACAAATTTGTCCCCAAAATAATTAATTTAAAAAGTTATAAAAATATTTTAACGTCGGTAGTTTTTTTTGTGTTTTATATAATAACGCAATTAAGTTTGTGGTATTTTGCTAAAAATATATTTTCTTAAAATTGGGTGCGCGTGTTCTAGCACTGATGCTGAATATATGTGCTTTACCCCCAACGAATCAATTATACTTCTGGACAGTCGGAAAAAGGTCAAATTGCGACAATTTTCGATGAGATAAAATAGCCAAATTTACACAGTAATATTGTGTTATTTTCATATGACAACCACAGCGCCTCTCTAGATTGAACCATACAGACACGTAAATAGGATCTGGGTTCGTTCAAACTAGACCAGAGATCCTTTTGGAAAAAATAGGAAGAAAGACGAAACAGCGTTCTAGCATAGAGAAAGGGATAACACTAGAGGGGACCAGGATAGGGCAAAACTCATCCCTTTTAGAACAATGAAAACGAGTTTGTCGATCGCCGCAGAGGAGCGCTAACA
>JBCFYV010000428.1:0-82377 GCA_039000515.1 Timema cristinae | reverse complement strand
GTAGTAGAAGAACGGGGTCAATGACCTCTTGTACTAGCTCATGGTTTCAAGGTCACGATCTAGTCTTGTCTCGACTCGTCTTGTCGAGCCGCCAAGCTGGCGCCAGTCATCCGGGAAATCCCATTGCGACATAATTCAAGGTCACGATATATTCTTGTCTCGACTCGTCTTGTCGAGCCGCCAAACTGGTGCCAGTCATCAGGGTTGCAACAGTGCGATGACGTCATCAGGAAAGCCCATTGCCTGGAAGAAGGGTTGCCAGAGTTAATGACCTAGCTCACGGTTTCAAGGTCACGATCTATTCCTGTCTTGTCGAGCCATCAATCTGGCGCCAGTCATAAGGCAAAACCCACTATTACATCATCAATGTCACGATCTATTCTTGTCCTGACTTGTCTTGTTGACCCACCAAACTGGCGCAGGGAAAACCCATTGCAACATCACTCAAGGTAATGTCCTATTTCTGTCTTGTCGACACGCCAAACTGACATAAGGGAAAACCCATTAGCGCATAAAGGGTTGCGACACATGCCTTGAAGGAGGGGATAAGTGATGGTAAGTGAAAGGGGTCTTAAGGCAGGGGAACCATTTATCACACTCTACCCCAAACGGTCGTCAGGAGAGGTTCGTGCTGTTTGTTCCGAGAAGTGAAAGGCAGTCCAACAGAGTCTTGTGAGAGGGAGCCAATGTTCATTCTACGCCACGCTACCTTCAGGAGAGCTTCGTGCTCCGTGTTCCCTCTGCTGACTAGGGAGGAACGCCCAACGCCGTGGACCGCATGCCAATAAAAAAACTCCAACGCCCTAATCCCAATCCTAACCAATGTTTAAAATAACCCTTTGATCACAAATAAAAAGCAAAGAGTATACATAAATAACCAATTAACACAAATAAAAAACAAATGAGCATACATAAATAGCCAATAAGCACAAATACAAGTACCAACATGTTTGGAACAAGAACCAACATGTCTGGAAAGGGGCTAGGGGGAAAATCAATGGCCAATCAGAGAGCGAAAATAACATTGCGTAACAACCATTGATATTGAGTAACCATCACAATACACACTCTCTCCACGTTGCGGTCAAAGGTCAAATTTGGGTGATATGTCCAGCTAGGTAGTCACATTACAAAAGTTATATATCCAATAACAAAATGCTCTCGCCACGCATCAGTACGCCACGCCGTGGTACCACTACAACCTGCCGTGACCTGTACGACACCAAACTGTGGATGGCTGCCCTTCATTTGGCCTAAAGTGTAAGCCAAAAGACTTTAGGCCAAATGACTTTTTGTAAAATTAATTTCTTGGCAATTTAATCTGTCTCAAATTCTTTCTCAAACACTCTCCTCTCAAAATCACCCTTTCCCTCAAACACTCTCTCTCAAATTCTCTCAATCAAACTATCTCTCTATGTCTCAACCTCTATCTTATCTCTCTTTCTATACACTCTCGGTCTCAAACTTTCTCTCTATCTCTCTTTCACTCAAACATTTTATAGCATTTTCTTTCTCTTTATAATTTTCTCTTTCTCTGACTTTTCTCTCAAAGTCTCTCTCATGCGCTCTAATACTTTCTTTATCTTTCACACAATACCTTTCAAAGAATTTCCCCCAAAATTTAACTCACTCTCACACACTTTCTCTTTCTTACACACTTTATATGAAACTCTCCCTCGCATACTCTCTCTCTCATACACTCTCTCACTTTCTCTCTCTCTCTCTCACACTTATAATAATAATAATAATAATAATAATAATAATAATAATAATAATAATAATAATAATAATAATTAAGGACCTAGTTGAAGCCATCATTTAAGCTTACATATAAGGTCATTATGATATTGATGTTCAATAGCAAAATATTTCATACGTAGCTATTATATACATTTAATAATACAATAGGCCTAGCTAAAAAAATAAGTTTATGTAGAGTTAACATTGCTTTAGTACAGTAACTTTAGGTGAAAATCGGGTGTCACTTGGCTTCCACTTTCATTTTGCTTTTCTAAATAAGTTGTCAATAGTCTCCATCATTTTATTGTACGCATACAATTTTACCGCGCCGATATATGCTGAAAATGGGGCTCTTTATTGTTTTTAGCTAATATCTTCATTCCTACTAATTTTATAGCCATGAAATAAGATCGCAAATTTATATACAGAAAAGGTGGTTTAGTGTTTTGTGAGATACTGATCTGTTGTTTTTGTTAGTAGAATTAAGAAAATAGTTCTGTTGAGGTAAAGCTGTATGTAGGAGACATGTCAATGTTTTTATAAATATCGTATTTATCTCGCATCAGTTGTGCTCTCTATATTCAGATGAAACAACTAACAGTAGGCCTACTTTTTACTTTCCGAAGATACCCAAAGATTTTCAATTTACATTTTAGGCCAAATTACTTTAGGTCAAATAACTTTAAGGCCAAATGACTTTAGACCAAATGACTTTAAGGCCAAATGAATTTAAGGTCAAATGACTTAAAGGCCAAATGACTTAAAGGCCAAATGACTTTAAGGCTAAATGGCTTTAGACCAAATGACTTTAAGGCCAAATGATTTTAACGCCAAATTACTTTAAGGCCAAATGACTTTAGACCAAATGACTCATGACAAATGACTTTAGGCCAACTGCCACGTCCCTGGTGGACGGCCACGAGAAAATACCTCGCTGTGTGTAAGGGTTCATAGGCTAATATTTCCCTCCCCCTTTTTGAAGAAAAACCCTTGTTTTGTTGTGTATGATTTGCTTAACAAGACTCCAATAAGCGACTATGAAGAAATGTATTAGTTATACTTTGAAAGGAGGTTGAGGACTTTACCCCTCACGCCCCTGTGTGCTCTTGTATTATATTCCAGAAGTCCCCAATTAGCTCGTATTGTAAACACACACCATGGACTCTACTTATTTGTTTGCTTCAACAAAGCATTGCTATGTTCATCTGTTGTTCTGAAGACACAATGAGCGCCATGATACATAAACACTAGCACACAGATGGTTTTGCTGTCCAAATGCTTATCACAGATGTAATTGTGTATCCACAAAAACAATAATAATTAACAATATATTTAGTAAGAAGTCATAAAATTTTTAATGTAGCAGACGATAATCCATCAAGAATTCCAACCTTCATCAAAAATTAATTATCTACCTGAGCGCCAGGCTGAGGAGTCTGGCTGTGTTCACTGTCAAGTCATCCAAATATTTTATTTTTCACACAAAAATGTTCAAACATATTAAAAATTAATGGAGCAAACTTATTTACAAAACAATGCATTCTAGATCTCAATTAAATCTCAATAAAATATCATCTTTCATATAATTAAATACATCAGCGTATTGATTAATGTGATCACTTTTTAATTGATAGCAATAGTTTTTTTTACAAGAATCACGTCTTACTATCCATCCAACCTATAAGCATATCCATAATAATTTAACAGGGACAAAAAGATTAGAATTTTTAGGAAACGTAATCACATTTGTGTGGAGGAAGAGGGAAAATATCCCTCAGCCCACCAAGTCAGGATTCGAACCCCAAGTGCCCTGTCATTGGTAAACCATACCTGACGAAGCTGACGCCTCAATCCGTGTACACACTGGTGCCATTGATAGCAATATATGTTTTTAAGCACCCACTCGGAATATACGCTGATAACAATATTGATTGTATTTATATCATTAATAAAAAAAATTAGAACTTTACGCGAGAAAAGGTTTGAAAAAGTCCAACCCAAACCGATTGTGCATTTTGGGATGGTTAAATATAAGATTTAAAAAAACTTAAATTAATCTAATATAAATTTGTATAAAAACTAAACTTTTATAATAAAAAATAAAAAATAAACTAATAAAATAAAATTATGAATAAATAATTGTTTTATGTTAAAACTGTTTTATTAAAATCAAATAATGTGTTTTGCTTAACGCTTATCTATAAAGCATAAAGAAGTGTGTGCGTGTCTAGAAATGATTGGCCACTTCTAGATGAGGTGGAAAGAATAAATTTGGCAACACGGTAAGGAGACAACTCGAAATAATCAAATAAATCTTTAAATGTTTCGGAGTCAGTTGGAGAAAATGGGGGAGGGATGAGATGGCAAGTGAACTTCTCTTCAATTAGAGTGCAAGGACAATGTAAACAAACCGAGAGAGAACTGATTTGCTATGGAGAGGTTCTCTTAATCTCTCGAGATGACATGGGAAGGGTGTGACGTCAAAGGAGGAGATAAGAACACGGCAGACCGGCCTTTCTTCAATTTGGTGGACCAGGCTCTCGTCGAAATACCGGAAGTTGGTGCTTCATTTCCTCCTTTAAGCCTTAGTCATATAATTTACAAATAAAAAGACACGAACACAAAATCTTAAGTCAAGCTATTCAAAACATAACACAGATTTTCCTAACTCTATACTGGCAATACCCACACATTAGTACGTAATACAGTCTGCTAAAAAACTAAAAAAGATTTGCGATTCCTACTCCACCCCTACCCGACTAGAGCAAGCAACCTGCAAAACTCTCATGTATGTAGGGAAAATAGTGATGCAAGAATGGCGGGTCAGTAAGAGCTACTGGTTAGAATACTGGAAGTTTATAGCGTAATGTAGTTTTATATCGATTAAATACATAGAAAAAGCGCAAATATAATCAAATATTTTATAAATTAAAAATCATAACATACAAATTAGTATACACTCCCTCTAAATTCGACCTATATCATTGCCAACACTCCACCTTCGCTATCCCTACCCTACACTGCTAGCCATAGAACACGAATAACTGGATGTGGTGCTTTCCCTTTTGTTCCAAACTATAAGGAGAGGAAAGAACAAACTTACGGTTCAAATACATGCTGGAGTATTAAAAAATAATCCGACACACACATATAAGGTATAAGTACGCGTTAACCAGCAATCATAGTCGCCAAATATATGTTTATTAAACTCCTAAGTCCCGCAAGACATGTCTGAAAACAAACAATTGTAAACTTGCCTTCCACACTGATTTGATTGTCAGACTAAGCTCCCTCCACTGCTTTAGTTGATCTTCATAGCTATGACCACCAGTGTTGACTATCCCCACTCCTGCTAGCAGCACTGACCTAGGTCAACCAACCATGTATTCCTTCTCTTTAGTGCGTCAATGTATTTAATAAACATATGCGATGGACATCAGCATTTAAACTCTACGGATGAACGGGAAATATCTTGCCGGTATCTTAAAATTGTTACAGTTCTACTCCCCATTTGACGGACTATATTGTGGAGCTGGGTCGCAGGCCGCGGGCAATCTCATCAGCTCAGCCATTCGGTGGGATTGTGTGTACGTGCAACGAGAGCGTACTGGCGTGGCAGTGGATAAACGTAGACTGGGTAAATTAGTGGGGCTCTGGTTCTACTAGAGGTAGGTTTGACATCACGTGACTTGTTCTTTCCTCTCTCTCACACATTTGTCCTAACTTGTTCTCATGGGACCCTGTTCGAGAATTTATTACCTTTTATGGTCATGTTTTAGGTTAGAGAGATAAAGCCTGACCCTATATATTGGCAAGTTTTAATTGATAAAGACACACTTGTTTATAGAGGCTATGGGGGCCTCTTCCTGGGTAAATATTGATGGTTTGCGCTTCACGCTAAGATATTCTAGATGGCGAGGTGGTTATTGTCAGTTAATGTTTTTAATTTAAGGGGGCATTGTACCATAGCCAAGCTTATCTAGTTGTTATTAATCAGTGCTTAGCGCTTTTAAGTTTAAGGGGTCTTTATGTCATGTATCGAATGTTTAATAGATTTTTGCGCTTAATGTTGTACATTAGCTAGGGACTATCATTCCACGGCCTTGCTCTAAGTATCGTTTATTTTTGAGACCTTTGGACGAGGTAAGCGATGCTTCCTGCTAGGGTCTAAAAATATTTCTTTTTCTAAATTATTTTTTGGCGTATTTAATTTCATCATTATGTGGGGAATGCCAGGCCTCCACCGTGGTTCGGATTCCACATTAAACTGTAGGTCCTTCATTTCATCTCACAATCACCTTACCATTACACATTAGCGTAAGTGCGTATAACCCGAATGGGTAGTAAGACGCGGTGCTAATAATAATAATAATAATAATAATAATAATAATAATAATAATAATAATAAAAATAATAATAATTTCATCGTTAAAAATGGTTTGTTTGGAGTAATTAAATTTAAAATGCTAGGATGGAGTAATTTTTTTTGGCAGTTGGCTAGAGTAAAGCCAAATTTCAATTTTGTAATTTTTGTCTCTCGTAGTAATTTTACCTGAGCGTTAACGTAGTTCTGTTTTAATCGCTTGAGGATTTTTGTTGCTTAGTGCAGTCATCTGGGCTACAGCCATCTTGCGCATGGAAAAGTGGCCTCGTTTACTTAACGGACATATTCCTATTACACTTACTTTGTTGCTACGGTAGATGGCAGGGCATTTGAATTTCAAGTAAGTAGGGTAGAAAGAGGAGTATCAGGGCGGAAGTGACGTAATAGGGTTAGGGGAGGGGATGTAGGTATAGGTTCTTAAACATGCATGTGGTTTTCAGGGCAGGTAGGGGAAGTGTAGGGGAGGTAGCGTGATGATGTGAAGTGGGAAGTTAAACATGTATACGTTTTTCATGGTGGTGGTACGTCCGGGGAGGGAAGGGGGGGATAATGTCTCGAGGGGGAGCTCTGCAAGGGAACTTAGGAATTGAAGTAGTGTGAGACGACTTCTTTCTTATGGCTCCTTAAATGAACAGGGAGTTTTCAGGACGGAAGTGGTGTGAGGTGTTTTTTTAAATGAGCACGGTGTTTTTTCAGGTCGGTGTAATGTCTAGGGGATGGACGGGTGGGTGGGAGGCAAGTTCTATAGTAGCGGCGAGCGAGGAAGAGGTGTCGTGAGGATATTTATTGATCCTGTAGGCTATCAGATGTATGTTTCTCTCCGGCACCCCTCTGCAAGCAGGTGCTGTAGGACAGGAATCTCGATAACATCTAGTTTCTCTTATGCTGGCGGATGACTTCCGCTCGCGACGCGGGTTTCAGTGATACATTTATTTTAGAACGAGGGGGAAATGTAATAATCTTAAAAGAATATCTCTTCCTAGAGTTGTAATATTATTTCTCTCTAAGGGAGGGTTTTTGTGAAAGAGTATCCCTTGATCTTAATCGTGCTTGTGTACAGGTCACCAGACATGGGCTTCAGTAATAAACTTTAGAACGTAGGTTGTGGGAACAGTCTTTTTCCGTTCTTCCGTGAATTGGTTCACACGTGAACATCTGTGCGAGAAGAACTATGAACTTTCCGAGTCATTATACTTCACACGCTCAGTAGAGGGCGTGGCTTGGAATACTCTTCTCCCTTTATATAGAGCTAACACTTTTAGGAGAAATCATTAGCTACCATCTACATTCTAAAGAGAATCCTCTTCTCTCTATATAGAGTTAACCTTCTAGGAGAAATCATTAGCTAGCATCTACATTCTAAAGATTAACAATGTCTAGCGAATACGCGAAAGTATTATTAAGCACGGTTGGGTCGAGCGAGATCGTACCGAGAAAGTTGACAGATTTAGAGATCGATTGCGGCTACCACGTAACGAGTATAAAAGCGTTGACCACACGCTTTGGCCGGCGAGTCCTCACAGTATTAGATGGGAAGTATAATGTGTGGTTACCTAACCGTTTCTCGCTGCTTACCGACGCGCAGCTTGAAGACATTTCCAAGGCGGAGTTGCTGCTCGTATACAAGGGTATCTCCAAGCTTAGCAAGACGGCCATCTTAAACTTTGAAGGTAAGCGTGCATTCAAATTTGTGTGTATATCATTTTATCCGTCTTAATATAACACACCCAATGTTATAGTTTTTTTTATGAATACCTACTCTTCATTTTTTTTAAATGCCCTTAGTTATCAAGCTTTATTATTTATTTTTTTAATGTTTAAGTTTTTGTATAGTTTACCTAACAAAAAAATAATTGGCCACGAGTTAAGACATTAGCATTTTTTACTTCAATGATCGGCTATCTGTAAAAAAACCACGCACTAAGATATTAGTGTTTAAAAATCATGTCAATCTATAAGAGTCAAATATGATTTAAATGTAAAATTAATTTTTTCTTTTTTAACAAAAAAAATTGAATTTGCCACGAGTTAAGACATTAGCTTTTACTTCAATTTTTGTAAAAATAAGATATTAGTGCTTAAAAATCATGTCAAACTATAAGAGTCAAATATGAATTAAATGTGAAATTAATTTTTTATTTTTAACAAAAAAAGGAATTGGCCACGTGTTAATACATTAACCTTTTTTACTTCAATGTCTGTATATCATAGCATCATGATCGGTTATCTGTAAAAAATAACAACGTACTAAAATATTAGTGTTTAAAAATCATGTCAATCTATAAGAGTCAAATATGAATTAAATGTAAAAACTATTTTTTTTCTTTTTTAACAAAAAAATTGAATTGTCCACGAGTTAAGACATTAGCTTTCAATTTTTGTAAAATAAGATATTTGTGCTTAAAAATCATGTCAATCTATAAGAGTCAAATATGAATTAAATGTAAAATTAATTTTTTCTTTTTAACAAAAAAAGAATTGACCACGAGTTAAGACATTAGCTTTTTTACTTCAATGTCTTAAAATCATGTCAATCTATAAGAGTCAAATATGAAGTAAATGTAAAATTAATTTTTTCTTTTTAACAAAAAAAGAATTGGCCACGTGTTAAGACATTAGCTTTTTTACTTCAATGTCTATATATCATAGCTTCATGATCGGTTATCTGTAAAAATAAACGTGCTAAGATATTAGTGTTTAAATATCATGTCAATCTATAAGAGTCAAATATG
This sequence comes from Timema cristinae, assembly GCA_039000515.1. Taxonomy (NCBI): domain Eukaryota; kingdom Metazoa; phylum Arthropoda; class Insecta; order Phasmatodea; family Timematidae; genus Timema; species Timema cristinae. The sequence goes on along the minus strand of JBCFYV010000428.1, from coordinate 73,521 downwards.
AATTAAATGTAAAAATTAATTTTTCTCTTTTTTAACAAAAAAATTGAATTGGCCACGAGTTAAGCCATTAGCTTTTTACTTCAATTTTTGTAAAATAATATATTAGTGCTTTTAAAAAATCATGTCAATCTATAAGAGTCAAATATGAATTAAATGTAAAAGTAATTTAAAAAAATAAAATTGAATCTACCACGAGTTAAGACATTAGCTTTTTAACTAAGATATTAGTGTTTAAAAAATCATGTCAATCTATAAGAGTCAAATATGAATTAAATGTAAAACTAATTTTTTCTTTTTTAACAAAAAAAAATGAATTGACCACGAGTTAAGACATTAGCTTTTTACTTCAATTTTTGTAAAATAAGATATTAGTGCTTAAAAATCATGTCAATCTATAAAAGTCAAATATGAATTAAATGTAAAATTAATTTTTTTAAATCATGTCAATCTATAAGAGTCAAATATGAATTAAATGTAAAATTAATTTTTTCTTTTTTAACAAAAAATTGAATTTCTCACGAGTTAAGACATTAGTTTTTTTACTTCAATGTTTGTATATCATAGCTTCATGATCTGCTATCTGTAAAAAACAACACTAACTAGGTGTTCCTGTTTTTTTTATAGCTCTCTCAGAGTCACTCGATGAGATCCTAGAGCAAGCCGTGCAGAAATGAAGAGATTAATGCGAGGAGGGTAGTGCCTGCTTAGAGCATAGAGTGCGAACTTAGAAACATGTCAGGATCTCCGGAAAAACGAGCTCGCCTGTCATCTCCTATCATCGTATCTCGACAGACTAACGGGAATAAGGTGTATACCCTCGATGAATTAACCTCTAATGAGCAACATTTAATTAAATACTTGAGACATGATATCGCTCCTCGCGATGGGAAGGTATATAATGCTTACATAGAACTAGAACATTGACCCGGGCAGATTAAGACCTCGAGCGTACTGATATTTGGACAGAACGATATAGACGTACAGATCCAAAGACTTATGACTCTGTCACGAAACTTAGGTATAGGATTTACACAGTTTAGGCTTTACCTGGAGCCGCTAGGACTATCTATCAAACTTATCGAACAGGCGTACACCCGACGCATAAAGACGTACTCTATTACCAATGAACTACCCTATAAGGATCCTGTACAGTTTCTCGTTGCGTGCGGAGGTATTTACGTAAAGACGGTAGACGAATCAATTGCAAATAACTTGACAAAGGTAAATTGTACCCTCATCTGCGAGTTTAGGCATCCTACCGAAGGTAGATTGAAAAAGGTTATTTCAACACGACTCTATGTGATATATTTACCCGATAAACTCGGAGGAGATATATAAAAATAAGGTGATCTTCCCACTCCTTGCTCAGATTGAGACGTTCGTTTCTAGAGACTCAGGATGGATATATGATGGCACGTTGGAAATGAGAGTAAATTTCTCGAAAAACTCGGCTTTCTCGATCGGGGCTCATGTTCAAATCCCTGAAATTATAGCCAGACGTAGAGCGCTGATAAATGTACAATCTGAAGAAGGACATTGCTTCCCCGTATCCGTATTGACGTGCCTCTTTGAACCGACGGGAAAAGCCCAACGTTTATCGTCGTATCCTAATTTTCGAGACATGCTGAATCTAGATGGAATCCCGCTCCCGTTCAAAATGAGGTATATCGAACCCTTCGAAAGGCTTAACGATATATCCGTTAATGTGTACGCTGCGAAACACGATGGGAGTGACTCTTATATTGACACTGCTGACAACTCGAAAACACTAGTGATCGTTCCCGTGCACGTCAGCGCTAAAGAACGCTCCAGACATGTTCATTTATTCATGATAAGAGTGCACGGAACGGAAACTTATCATTTCAGCGGAATCAAAAATCTGTCTCGGTTAATAAACCCGCAACTATCGTTAACGTCTAATAAAGGACGTAGGTACTTTTGCGATTGATGTTTGACCACTTTTCAGAACGAAAAAAACTTGCAAAAATAAATAAACGTGTATAAAATTTGACGTGGTAAGGAGTACATTTCCTCAAGGAGAGGATAAATTCCTTACGTTCTCACAGTATAAGCAACAGGAGAAAACAGGATTTATCGTATATGCAGACCTGGAGAGCTTACTCGTGCCGATAGTGACGAGCGATCCCGAACAGAAATTTTCTTATACTGAGAATGTACAGCGTCATGTACTTTTTTACTTAACACGATCCTAGAGGGTATCTCCGCGACGGGGGGAGGCGCTCTTTGTAAAGCGTTGTTGTCACTGGTCGAACGAACTAGCACCAGTTCTTGTTTCGCAATGATCTGTATTCGAGAATAGTCTTCAACGAATCCTAGTATGAGATGTAAAGGGATGCATACGTCAAAGATGCCTGTTTCTGCGTGCACATGAACTCCTTCAAACCTCCAACCCGCGTTTGAAATATGAGTCTGCTCACCATTCCTTATAGATAGATAGTTTTTAAGCTGAGTCGAAATGCCTACATCTCTCGATTGATCAATCTCTATCCCGTTGATCTCATAGGCGATTCTTGAGAATAGATGCAGTATTCCGTTATTAACAATCCTTGAAGTACTCCGGGTTCCCCCGTATTCAAAAGTAGTCGTCCTTTGATATGTAGTAGAGAACGGTGAGGTAACGTGTACAGCCCATCTTGTTGGATAGATATCCTAAGCTCGTTCCCGTTAGCTAATGGTCCGGGAATATACGAGGCGTAGGAATGATACTGGAAATTGGTCAAGGCCGTATCGAAAGCGGCAGAGTCTCCAATGTTCAGAATGTCCACGGCATCATCCATTATTTTCGTAACGAGTAGCCTAGACGTCTTAAATAGAGTTTATTTGCAGGTGTTAACACTTTCACAGTTCTTCTCTCAATGTTCCGAGTAAGACGACGTCGTCTCGTTTTATCTAGTACGAGTCCCATCTCCACCGACTCGTTTCAGATGTAGACGTAGCGATATCGTCTCGTCTCTAAAGTTGACGATATCTCCTCGTTCGTAGATAAGTCGTACTGCGATAGACTCTATTACTCGCTTCGTTACCGGAAGGTAAATTATATTGTTCGGCGCTTCCACTATCTTATAGCCCGGCGGGACAGTCATGCTGAACTCGTGCAAGGTATGACTCGGTTCTCCGTTGAAGTAAGCCTGCTAGCGAGACTACATTCTACGCGGATCATATTCACGGTATTGTTAGATATGTGTGTCTTCCCTGCAGGAAGTATGACTGAGTCGAACCCCAGCAAGGATGTGAACGTACCAGTTCGGGTAAAGTCAATAGGCTTATTGCAAGTGATATAGCTCTTTAAAGTGCTAGGGTCACCGATAATCGAGAGCTTTAAGTTACTCGGGACATCTCTTCGAAAGAATCGGTCCTACGCCTCAAGTTCATAGGTGCCCGGAGGGACGGTATACCCTTTACCGTCACAATAAAATTTATTATTACGTTCGTCGATGTTCGGTATGGAATTGAATGTCGCCAGATTGATCAGTCCGATGAACCATTTCTTCTTCACGATTCTCTTCTCCAAGCAGGATATGTGGGAAGTAGTTCTCCGTCAGATTCGAACTCTGACCCGTCAATGTATATGTCATAGACATATTTACTAAGATCGAACGTCAGCTAGTGTATTTAAGGAAAGCTAAACAAAGATGGCCGCATAAAACGGTTCCGTACTCTTGATACCGTGTATGATTATAGGTGATAGGTATTCCTCTGAGATATCTAACAAGTTCGAGTGGCGGTCTTAGATCACCGAAACTATCGAAGTAATCCGCCCGCTCGCCGTTTTTCTTATACGCCACCCAATGCGTACCCTTACCACTATCATTATCAAGATTGATGATGGCGCTCTCTATCTTCCAAGGGGGGCTGCTAGGTAAAGCATCCCTCGCAAATATTCCCTAAAGAAGGGATTTTTAACTAGCTACCGTACTTGCGCAGATCCGTTTCATTAAGGGCACGTTTAGGTAGTCTTTTTTTTTCGAGTAAGGTTGTAGATACATCCTTTTTCCCATGGTGATAGCCTCGAGCGTACGATTATGTCTCTGAGCCTCGTTCAAATGTTGCGTATTCGCCTTCGCACTTTGTACAGCCTTCGTGATTCCCGCGGCTCCTCCGGCGACGGCTCCAAGCGCCGTGATCAGAGTTAGTATAGTTAGAATTCCACCCTTCTTCTTACGGCGAGTAGTAGTAGCTCTTGTTGATGACGCCCAGCTTTCTTCTTTAGACCGGAACCCATCTTGACTTTAGCTTTCATCGTGTCGGCGACAGCCACGCGGCGGCTTTCTCGCTCAACTTCGAGTCAGGTGCGAGTAATATTTTCCACGATTTCTCGATAAGATCGCGATCTGCGGTATGACTCCTGCAAGATCTTTCACCTTGGAGTAGGCGATATCCTGTTCTTTACAGTATCGATCTAACTCGTTTATTCCGGGATCACCTCGTTTCAATCTTTTTCCAACTTTGTTCCCGGCCCGCCCTACTGGTATCCGGGTATTTGCCCTCGAACGGTAGATTATTGATTATCTTATCTAACAATCCTCCACCTCTTCTTCGTTTCATGACACGTACTGATTCGTTTTTATATAGATGCTTGCATTATATAGATGAACTAGTCGACATGTGGCTCGAGAAACAACAGACTCTTTAACCGTACGCAACAACGATCACGATGCGGGTAGAACTTTACCTCAGAGACACGGAACGTTGTTGCCTGATACTATCCGTTGCATCATCTGTGGACCTTCGAATTGTGGTAAAACCAACGCTATGACCAGTCTGTTGGAGGAACCTAACGGTCTACGCTTCAAGAACGTGTACGTTTACTCTAAATCGCTATACCAGCCCAAGTATCAACGTTTATCGAAGGTTCTCTCTCTCGTCGAAGGCTTGGGCTATTTCCCTTATTACGACAACGTGGAAAGATCCCGCCGACCGAGGCTAAACTCGACTCTATATTCATTTTTGACGACGTCGCATGCGATAAAACGTTTAATACACAGGCTTATTTCAGTATGGGCAGACATAAGGCTATAGACTGTTTTTATCTCTGTCAGACGTACTCACGCATCCCGAAAAAGATGTTGAGAGATAAGTAAATCTTCTCATCCTATACAGGATGGACTATACGAACCTGAGACACGTCTACGACGATCACGTGAACACGAATATGACATTCCAAAAATTTAAGGAGGTGTGCTCACTGTGTTGGAAAAAACACAAGTACGATTTTTTAGTGTTGAGCAAAGATCATGAGATTGATAAATGTACGATATCGCTACGGGTTCGATACCTTTATCATGCATGATTGACTCGAACGCGCACTCAGTACGCGATAAGACATCATGTCGTCCATATCTAAATTCGGTCATAGTCTCTACAAATATAGATCTATCGTTGAGACGGAAGGAAATATGACTCTAAACTCTCAAGGGTATTACGACGCTAGATCGAAGAGGATCGTCAACGTTCGAGACGCCCATTGCATCTAAGGATGTCTGTAACAAGTCTTACGTTGATAGGATGGATGCGAGACATAGTAACGAGCAGATACTCGCACTCAACGCTGCCAAGGACGCCATAAGGACAGATGGAATCGTTGATCGAGAAATTGGAGAATGATCGAATAAAATACGCCAACTTCGAGAGAGTAGCCGCCTAGGGATGGAGGAGGTGTGGAAACTGTCTCGTCATCATGAAGATCGTCTCAACGAAAATAAAACGACGCTTGACGCTTTAGGTCCAAAGTTGCTAAGGTTAAAGGAATATTTCGCGATACAACAACCTTTACACCGAATTACACGATAAGATAGCGAGAGGTATACTATCCGTAAAGAGGGCAGATACCGATTGGCTTTACAATGTGGGCGGCTTAGTTTTGCGAAACATAGGTATGCCCTCATAACCTTCGGACGCCGTGCCAAAAGCTTATGTAGACTCTATGGCTAGTCACGGTTTCGTCTACATCTACTTGGATTCAAAACCTATGAGGAAAGATGCAAAACATTTCGAATTGACTCTAACGGGTGAACGTGGTTATAAGTTCAAGAGGGCAGGCATCGTTTCAACGATGTTCATGAACTTGAAAGGTATTATTTGCTTGTTGAATCTTAAAATTATCGATGGCACTCCTTTAGAGGTGTCCAAAGATGACTCTATATCTTTCATAATAGAAAACCGCTTGAAGTAACCTCAGATTTTACACGTTCAATTAGGTTTTACTTACGTTTAGATATAATGAACAGTTTCTTCTTCGTAAGAGACATTCGCACCTTAATCATGTCGACGAAGGTCACGGAGGATGTCATAAAAGCGAGTAAGATTATTAAACGAAAGTATAAGCAACTACGTGATGTCCGACACGAGTCCGAGCACGTCGCGAATGAAACATTCAAACTTATCACGGATCCTCTAAACAAGATGGTGAAGGCGCTAGCTGAACCCGAACCCGAGGAAGCAGAAGTCTCACCTGAGAGATTGCAGAACAGACATCTATTGGATACTTATCTTTATTCGTCTCACACACATTCCGATAAGACCTATGGAGTCCGTCATGAAGGTAACTCATACCAAGCTCGGAGATAGCCGTATCGTGTTCGACGAGAGAGACGGTACAGTACTTCTCATCAATATGACGGTACCGTATACCTGAGGGCTATTAGAATTACTCTTCAGAAGAGCACCCACTCATTATACTAAGGAGGATCTGAAAGTATACAAGTCTATGCTCGAAGAAACGAACGCACATCGGTTGAGAAACGACCCGTACGCTTGTATCAAGATGCTGCGGGATCAAAGTATTCGTTAATCGTCCAAACTTATGTTTGAGGAGGAGCTTGAGGCGAACGGTTTATACAAGAATGGAGACAGGGAGAGGGATCGATTATACCTATTGGGACGATCCTAACGAATTGGTCGATCGATTACGACTCTTGCACGCATCTACCGTGGCCGGTCATTCCGCTCACGAGATCGAGATCGTTTCTATCATTGAGGAACTACGCGAGGCCGGAATCATTGTATAAAGACATTAATTCATCCGTATTTTATCATAATCATGTCCAGCGTCAAGTGGGAGATTGCGCGTGATCTTCATCGTCCTGCAAGACGACGATTTCTCGAAGACATGTTAGCGTACGAGGCTTGAACGAACTCCTTTAGGCTGATCTGGTAGAGATGATACCCTAACTCCCGATCAAATAATCGGTTCAAGTACCTTCTCACGTCATCGACGTGTATTCCAAGAGGGCTTGGGCCGCACCTGTCAAGACTAAGACGGGTAAGGATGTCAGCGCCACAATGGCTCTCCTCCTCAACAAGGTGACCGACAAAGGTTTATCCTCCCGTTCTCATCTCCAAACGGATAATGGGACAGAGTTTTACAACGCGGAATTCAAAACACTCATGAATAGAAAGAGAATCTATCATTATTCTACATACATCAACGTCAAGGCTAGTGTCGTGGAACGATTTAATCGCACTCTCAAGAACATGATGTGGAGGAGATTCACGGCTAAAGGATCGTATCGATGGATCGAATATGATCGATTCGTTACTGGACTAATACAACCTGTCGGTACACTCGACCATAAAGATGAAGCCTATAGACGTTAAGGACGACAGACTTTTACATACAGTCTATAAACGTCTCAAGATCTCGGATTCTACACCAAACATATTTAAAGTGGGTGATATAGTCCGTATCAGAAGTATAAGGACGTTTTCGAAAAGGGTTATACCGCAAACTGGTCGACCGAACTGTTTAAAATACGCAACATCGTCGAGACTAATCCCAGGACCTTCCTACTCGAAGATATGAAAGGTAAGCCTATCACACGAGGATTCTTGATAAGGAGCTTAGAAAGATTCGTATCCGAATGTTTACCTTGTAGAGAAGATAATCAGACTTTCCGGAATAGAGTGTACGTAAAATGGTTAGGGTTTGACTCGACACACAATTCGTGGATGATGTGAAAGAAGTGTAGAAGGGGAAGGTGTGTTCCCCTCCATTCTGAGCATATAAAGCAGGTGCGAGGTAGAGACAGGCATCACATTCGATATGTTTAGGCAGTTGGTTTACGTCTGAAGGACATAGCGATATTAAGATCTCGAACGGTGGCTTAGAATACTACATCGCGGCGGTTGGCAAGGCTACAGCGAGCACTGCGATTCTTCCGTACACTGGCTCGGACGTCATAATCCCGGAATGTGGGAATAGAGTCAGTCCGTCGAGCGCTGTTCTACATCATGTCTCGTCTACAATCTCAAGGAAGGGGACGATCCGCAAATTCTCCAGGAGTAAAACGCTTTGTGCGCGGCGTTGGATCGGATCGAGCGCGAGGAGCACGATGGGTCAAGTGCATCTCCGAACTTAAAAGTACCGACCTTACAACGTCGTCATCTAGAAGGAGATGAAGAGGTCAGTGAAGCGGAGGACGAGCAGAACATCATAACGCTAGACTGTGTGGGAAGAGTCCTCTACCAGGTAAAAACTTTGGTGCGAGGTACAGGAGTCGCTTTAAAGCTTCACAGGGAGGTCTGATATATCTGGGTGATGACAAGTACGAGCTATTCAAGTAGTGAAGCTTGTGCAGACTCTACCTCTAGCCCGAGTCGGTCTTTCGCGTGCGTGCGTGTGCGTTCTATGAAGGTGATGACTTATGTGTGTTTAACCAAGACTATAATCATCGAAAGACTTTAGAGAAAGATTGTTTTTTATATAATCATTGTATACACCGAATGATAGATTTTATATTTTTTTCTGAGAGAAAGAATTTTTTTTAATAATCTTTGTATGTATTCATCGTAATCTTAAGAATATACACGTTAAATAAGAGGCTGTACTATTTATTTTACCTTAGTTGCAAAGTTCACGATCCATGTTAAGAAAGATGAAAAAAGGGATAGAGGAAGCGATTTTACTCAATGTAGAGAAGATATTTAACCTTAATTCCTAAGTTCATTTAAGAGAGAGAGAGAGAGAATACATAGAGATAGAGGGTATCTTTTTAAGATTATATTCTGAGAGGAAAAGATTTATAATAATCACTGTATGGAAGATATATATATATATTTTTTATAAAAATGTATAGAGGAAGAGATTTTATAATAATACTCACTGTACAGAATATATTTATAGTATTGTTTTAAAGAATCCATACTATTTAACCTTAATTCCTAAGTTCCCTTGTAAGAGAGAGAGAGAGAGAAATACATAGAGATAGAAGGGTGTCCTTTTTAAGATTATATTCTGAGAGGAAAAGATTTATAATATGAGAGAGAGAGAGAAAAGCAATACTTAGAAGGAGCTTATTAAATGTATACAGATCACAGAGGTTAGGTCTCCTTGAAAAACCACCCCTCCCGCGCTCGCCGCTCCGATAGAACATGCCTCCCACCCACCCACCCTCCATCCCCTCGACATCACACCGACCTGAAAAAAACACCGTGCTCATTTAAAAAAACACCTCACACCACTTCCGCCCAGAAAACACCCTGTTCATTTAAGGAGCCATAAGAAAGAAGTCGTCTCACACTACTTCCATTCCTAAGTTCCCTTGCAGAGCTCCCCCTCGAGACATTATCCCCCCTCCCCTTCCCGGACGTACCACCAACCTTGAAAACGTATGCATGTTTAACTTCCCACCTTCACATCATCACGCTACCTCCCCTACATTTCCCCTACCTGCCCTGAAAACCACATGCATGTTTAAGAACCTATACCTACATCCCCTCCCCTAACCTAATTACGTAATTCCACCCTGATACTCCTCTTTCTAACCTACTCAAGTATTTGTATATTTTTTATAAATTCATACTTACTTTCTAAGTATTTGATATTTCTGCCGCTCGAATCAAGTTTTTTATGTTAATAACCTATCAGTTATTTCTGGATATAGCTTGTATTGTCGACGCAATATGGCAGGATGCTTCAGTTAGGCCTAAGGGCTTTTGTGAATAGTATTTTCTTGATAGATATGGTAATTGTCAAAATTATTAAAAATTAGGTGTGTTAATATTAATTTAGTTCCCTAATATGGCCTGGACGGGTATTTGTTACCTAAATATTTAACTTTAATTGTTGATTGTTATATCATTTAAAAGCCACAAGTTGGCATGTAGTTATCTCTTTGAATATATAATTTTATATATATAATATATATATAGTTATATATAACAATATATAGTTATATATGTAACAATACAAATATATATATAATTATATATATAACTATATCTATATATAATATATATATAAATAACTATATAAATAAAATTATAATATATAACAAATATATATATTTGTATTGTTAGATTCTTATCATATCTTATTACCTGTGCCATGGGATTTATAGGTTACATAAAGACATTTTGCTTGACAAGCTGGGATTATTTATTCTTAAACATTGTTGACATGTCCTGGTTATTTCCTTCTTTAACGCAGGCCAGGTAAATGAAGGTTATCCCATCATGGAGATATGGTCATATAGTTACATTTTATAGGGTTAGTAATGCTTTCCTTTATTAGAGATACCTTTGGTTACTATCATTCAGTTGTTAATTTAGTTTACTAGAACCTTTCCGGAGTTTTGTATGAAGCCCTTTATTGATATCAATAGTGCTTCGCTCGGACATTAGAGCTTATATTTTGATATTTTAGTTGACCATACCAAACATTGGGTTGACGTTCATTGATGTTCACCATATGAGTTCTTCTACGAGTTAAGACACTATCAGTCTTCCACTACTTAACTATGTTTTTTACCTTGTAATATTTATATTATTAATAATAAAATAAATCTATATTATTGTTAACTATTTGCATATTATTTATAATGAAGGGGATTTACAAATTATTGAATCATCCTCAGGTTTGTGATGGGACATTTTCAATTTTCTGGTAGTATTACATAAAGCACATCATTTGAGACGTAGACGATTCGGAATTCCTTACTTTCTGCCTCGTTAAAACTTTGAGATACATAATAAAAATGATCTCGGATGGGATTGGAAATGATTTTATATGGAATATTGTCGAAAATAACATACTTGATGCTTTCTTGCCTAGTCGTGCAAGAGAAAAACAGCAATAGAATGTTTCCTTCAAAGCTCAGCGATTGACGGTTTTCGTTGAAGTTGGCCCGCAAGTAGTCCGGGTCCAGGTCAGTGGAGAGGTTTCTCATCCTGTTTCCGGTAGACAAGTGGCGTAACACCCACTCCCACAGGACCTGCGGTGTAGGGGGCCCAGTGTGAAGGGAACTTTAAATTACTATAAATCTTCTGGAAATAATTATACTGATTATTGACAATGGATAGGTTGAATACGTTTACTATTAAATATTGTAAGCTCTAATTAAACATTATTTCATTCAATTTTAAATAACGAAGGCACTTTCTTACCTTCATACAATAAAGCATACATCTGGCTGACTTATTATTCTCTCAACGCTCGCGGGTGACCACCTCCCCCCCCCCCCCATCAGTGTAGTGGACTAGTCCAAAGTCCAGGGTATAGTTGCTTCATGTAGGCTCTAGGCAGTGGTTGCCATGTTTTGATGAGTTAAATCTTCTGCGGTGAATGTTTAGTTTAACTTGTGTTTATTACGTGTGTAAGCTTGAACTGTGATTAATCGCGGGGCATGTTGGGAAAAGTGTGACGTACATGCCTGAGAAGATGGTGCTATGTAAAAAACATTTGTTCTAGGTCTTTCTCCAAACTACTCAATTTTTCTACCTCCTTATGGTTATCCCTTCCCTCTCTTCTTTGTTTTGTGTTTGCCTTTGTTTTCGTTAACCCTTTTCCCCCTCTCTGAGCGAGAATGTTAGCGTATATAATGTTGTAATTCACATGTGTGATTTACTCTTGTCAGGATGCTGTCCTTGGACACACATAGGTGTCCAGGGTGTTATAAGGTACAACATTCTCTTTCAGCTATTATAATTTAAAATTCTTTTTTTGCCAATAAATATTAATATTAGCCAAGTATTATAGATAATTACGCAAGGATATCGCGTAAAACGTCTATCTCTTGATATGTAAATTTGGGGCAACCCAATCATAGGTTGTCAAGTTTTTAAAAATATATTATAAAATTTTTACCTATAATACATAGCAAAATACTACTGAATAAAAAATCAGCTTTATGCCGGACGGGCTATAAAGTTAATAACACAATTTTCATAACAATATAAGACCAATCTTCGCAAAAATATGGCGTCTCATGCCAGATGGAATATAAGTTTTAACTATTATACAAGGAATAATGAAACTCTAATCTCTGCAAAATATGACGTCTCATTTATATTGAAAATATTAATACCACGCAAGCCCAAAAAGGGGACTTTGCTTTAGAAAGCTCAATATCTTATTGTTGAACCGCTCTTCAAGTTGGTTTATAAAATCGTCTAAAAATGGAATGTACTCATAACGCTTAAGATATTCTTCAGGACTGATTGATGGCATATTTTTTCTGTGTTTGTCGAGCATTTATTATGGAAACATGGATTTCAATAGTAAAAGTGCACACGTCCAGACAGTAGCCTACTCACAAAACATATAGACCGTCAACCCCACCTCCACATCAAGGTAGGCCTCTCAACATAACACTTTACCTGTTTGATCTCAAAATTCTCTGTTTTCATGAAGAAAACTGGTCCCTCGGAACTCTATTAATTTTTAATATTATTATAACTTTACTTTAGCAACAGATCGCCCAAACAGTAGGCTTGTAAGGCTTAACCTTTAGTTACTGTTAAAATCCCGGACCACGAAAGTTTGACAAATTTTAAAACGGACTCGCGTAAAAAGTAATTGGTGGCCCCTGCGGCCTAGTGCTTTTGGTGTTACTCATCATTTTCTTATGGGAAAGTTCCGTGATTTCCAAAAGGTTAAGAACCACTGGGCTACACAATCACAGATCATAAAAATGCTATTGTCTGACATAAACACCGACCGTGCATCAACTATAAGTAGCGTGTCTAACGGCGAGGTGGAGAACTAATGTAAATGATCCAAACCTATTGGTGTAAATTGCTCGCCAAATAATTCATTCAAAAAAACTAAGGCTGGAACCAATTATTATTTTCGTTTTTATTTTTCATTGCTTTACTTTTAACTTCATTTACTCTCAAACAGACTTAAATATATTTTGATATTGTGTTATGAATTAGGATACAAAATTTTTAAAAATATTAATTTTGAAGGAAAATATTAATCTAATTAATTTTGTTAAATGTTACTGGTCAGTGGTCAAGAGAATGATAAGTAAATTGTTAAACAATTTATCCAAAACACTTGCCCCCACCCCCATAAGAGATCAGGGTGGGGTTGGGGCATTGTGCCCAGGCTCCTTCAGCCAGTTCTGGCTGGTATACAACCATCCATACACAAACAAGCGGATATAGGGCCTCAACGAGTAAATTAATAAACTCATTATTAAGAAACAACATTTTTGACGATAAAGTACTTAAAGTGTGGCCGAAGGGAGCGCAAGTATTTTTTACAGTTTTTATAGAATTGAAATTGTTTGGCCAAAATAAATCAAATATTTCTCTAGTAGTAACATAGAGTTTAGTTTTCTGCACATATTAATATCAACAGATCTTGAATATCTGTCAAGGGTGTCCTAGAATTTTGTCAAAACTTTTAAATAAAGAGAAATAGTTTTGACAAAATTCCAGGACACCCTTGACAGATATTCTAGATTTGTTTATATTAGCATGTGCAGAAAACTAAACTCTATGTTACTACTAGAGAAACATTTGATTTATTTTGGCCAAAAAAATATAATTTTTATAAACTGTAAAATTACTCGCGCTCCCTTTGGCCGCACCTTAAAGAAGAAACTTGGTGCTATCATTCTGTGTAACATAATCATTGACTTCGTTCATACGATTATACCTCAAAATGAATCAAATAGTTTTTGACGAGAAGTATTTCTGCGCTAGGAGAAAAGCGTAAGAGATTATTTTTAATGTTTTATGTCTAATCTGTGTTTATTTTGTCAAAGCTTATTTATCTAAAGTAAATGATGTTACCATTTATTAGGACTTTCAAACATGGTAGTTTAGAGTTGTGCCCAATTTTGGTAATTTATACCAAGCCAAAGTGTCAAAGTAAAAGATCTGGATGTGAAGCAATCACCACAGAAAGATTCTAACGTAATAATAGCCTGCATAAGCAAATCACTGTCCAGATATAAAACTACCGCCTTGTGTGTCGACAATACCTGCTGCAATTTTGTAAGTTTCATAGAAAAGGTGAAAATTATATTTTCTATAAAATGCCAAAATATTATGTGGAAATAATTTAATTGGTGTCAATTGTGCTTGTCACATATTATATAACAATTGCATCAGTTAATTTACTGTGTTATCTAAAATCACAAGGTATGGAGGTGATAGATACTACTACTGTGTTTTTATCAGTCAACAAGAGTAGCTAGGGTGTCGTTACATTGCAATTTGACCTTTAACATTTGACCCCGGTCTTGAAAGAATGTGTATTTTGTTAATTACGTCTTGTAGCAATGCTTTGTGTGAAGTTGCAACCGGGTTATTTTGGAATGTGTGACGTTATAGACCTTTGGGTCATTGGGTTGTTTTGTAGGGTGTAATTGTGTTGGTTATCCTTGTCAAAACTTGTTGGTTCCTATCCCATTAGTATTTTATGTGCATGCATTGGTTTTTTATGTGTACCATTGGATCGTATGTCTGGGTAGGATTGAGACTGACGTTGGAGTTTATTTGTGGTAATTTTTTATTTATTAGTGGGAGAACGTGCAGTCCATGGCGTCAGGCACTCCTCCCGCGACGTCCCATAAAATGTCGGCATCGCTAGTGAGCGCCCAGGTTGAACCTCCCCCGACAGCCGTTTAGCGTAGAGTGTTAGCATCTGGCATTGACTCGCTGCAGCCTCACTCTATCCATCACACCACCCCCTTCGTGTGTCAAATCCCCCGGGGCTAGGACACATTTGGAAGGGAAACTTTGATGTCCCAAATAGAGAGTATTTACACAGATCTGATAACGCACAATCAGGGGCCTCGGAAGCCTCAGTTAAGATCGTTATCCCCTCAGAAATGACTACTAAAATTGGTTGTGTGGTATCGTCCATCGACATGCATGGATTTAGATATTCGTCATACCAACATGGACCACTGTTGGCGGAGGAGTAAGGTAGAAATGTTCCAACATTTACCTGGAGAGAGGGAGAGGGAAACCATTTATTTAGAACTAGTGACAGTACACCTCAGTGGAGATTCGAACCCCTGACCTCCACCGCCATAGCTAGAAGAGCTACACGCACCCTTTCTGGCTTAACGTATATAAATATATTATATATTAATTATGATAGTGCTGTAGGGATGATTAAGAAAATGTTCCAGCACTTTTACCTGGAGGAAGAACTACTAACAGTTTACCCGGCAGATATTCGATTCCAACATCCTCCCAATAGAATTATATGAGCCTGAAAATTAGATGGCGTGCCCACTGAGATTCGAACCTCGATAGCTTTAGCACCGCTAAAGTTTGTTAAAACGGTCACCCAATAAAATACTTCCTTGAAATGGCTGAGTGCACCCCGCATTTGTGAGAGTGAAAAATAAGTTAAGATAAAAAATTAGTTAAAGGTGACTGACCAGATTTTCCGTTTGATATAATTAGACCATGTAGAATGAGTAAGGGAGAATGCGGCATACGACAACACATTTGCATAATGAGGTGTGGGAGGGGGGGATGGGGGGGATGAGAAGGGTTGGAGCACTCGATGGTGCCAGAGAGATGTGAGGGAGGGGGGTGAGGGGGTGTGGAGCACCTGGTTTTTTTTCTTGCGGCATACGAGGACACATTAGCATAATGGAGGGGATGCTGCGATAGATATGGTGATGTGAGGTGGGGAGGTGGGGGTGGGGATGACTGAGAGATGTGATGGGTGGTTGGAGCACCTGGCTGACTGAGAGGGGAGAACTATATTTTTTTGGTGCGGCATACGGGGACTCATTTGCATAATTGAGGTTTCCCGGGGGATGAGAAGGGTTGTCTCTCGCACGTCCTGGGTGTTTTTTTCCCCTCTCTCTTTCATCATCGTGACGTAGTGTGTAGAGTGTGTGGGTAGGGCTGTAAGGTGCTCACGTGGTAAAGTGTGTCAGGGCAGGCTTGACGTAGTGACTGGGGGTGCACAGGTGGTCTCAGGTGTGGCAGCTGCACTTGAAAGAGCCATATAATCTCATAACAGTCAAGGTATACGAGAAATATTTTATCTCATTCACCAAAACACGAACTTTAGAACATAAATTTCTTTCTAAGTGACATGCTTAGACTCATGATACTTTGTGTTAAGTAGTTTTCACATTGAGGGTCTAGATCCGTGTACTTTGTGAGAGGGGGGGGAGAGGCGTGGCTTGGAGCCTATAAATAGGGGTGGTCAGCCCTTTTTTTGTTGAATCATTAACCGGTAGCTATATTAGCCATGGCGTCAGAATTTGTAGCTGCATTTTTAACGGAGGTGGGAAGTAATGAAATACTTCCGCGTAAATTGACCGACTTGGAGATAGGTCACGCGTACCGTATTTCTTCTATAAAATCGGTAAATACCCGATTCGGTCGTCGCATACTTACTGTACTCGACGCCAAGTATCAAGTTTGGCTGCCGCGGTGATTTTTGACGCTTAGTGATGCTCAGATAGAGGACATCTCGAAAGCGGATCTACTACTTGTTTACAAAGGTCTCTCTACCGCCACCAAAACAGCCATCCTGAACTTTGAAGGTAAGTGTGTGTGTGCGCTAGGATAATTGTACTTTATCTATGTCAATAATCATTGAATTGTTTACAGGTAAAATTTGAATAGTTTTTGAAATGAGTTTAAAAAGAATTGTTTACATCATTAACTAACAATACGAGGTTCGAACCTCGCTCTCAGGATAATTGTGCTTAATCTACGCCTCGTAGGACCTAAGTTAATAATCTTTAAAAAGATTTGTTTACATCATTAACTAACAATACAAGGTTCGAACCTCACTCCCAGGATAATTGTGCTTAATCTACACCTTGTAAGAGCTAAGTTAATAATCTTTAAAAATATTTGTTTACATCATTAACTAGCAATACAAGGTTCGAACCTCACTCCCAGGATAATTGTGCTTAATCTATGTCAATAATCATTGAATTGTTTACAGGTTAAATGAGTTTAAAAGAATTGTTTACATCATAAACTAACAATACGAGGTTCGAACCTCGCTCAGGATAATTGTGCTTAATCTACACCTTGTAAGAGCTAAGTTAATAATCTTTAAAAATAATTGTTTACATCATTAACTAACAATACAAGGTTCGAACCTCACTTCCCAGGATAATTGTGCTCAGTCTGCACCTCGTAAGACCTAAATCAATAATCATTGAATTGTTTTCAGGTTAAATGTGAATAGTTTTTGAAATGAGTTTAAAAAGATTTGTTTACATCATTAACTAACAATACAAGGTTCGAACCTCACTCCCAGGATGATTATGCTTAATCTACTCCTCGTAAGACCTAAGTTAATAATCTTTAAAAAGATTTGTTTACATCATTAACTAGCAATACAAGGTTTGAACCTCACTCCCAGGATAATTGTGCTTAATCTATGTCAATAATCATTGAATTGTTTACAGATTAAATGAGTTTAAAAAGAATTGTTTACAACATTAACTAAAAATACGAGGTTCGAACCTCGCACTCAAGATAATTGTGCTTAATCTACCCCTCGTAAGAGCTAAGTTAATAATCTTTAAAAAGATTTGTTTACATCATTAACTAACAATACAAGGTTCGAACCTCACTTCCCAGGATAATTGTGCTTAGTCTACTCCTCGTTAGACCTAAATCAATAATCATTTAATTGTTCTCAGGTTAAATGTGAATAGTTTTTGAAATGAGTTTAAAAAGAATTGTTTACATCATTAAATAACATTACGAGGTTCGAACCTCGCTCTCAGGATAATTGTGCTTAATCTACGCCTCGTAGACCTAAGTTAATAATCTTTAAAAGATTTGTTTACATCATTAACTAACAATACAAGGTTCGAACCTCACTCCCAGGATAATTGTGCTTAATCTACACCTTGTAAGAGCTAAGTTAATAATCTTTAAAAATATTTGTTTACATCATTAACTAGCAATACAAGGTTCGAACCTCACTCCCAGGATAATTGTGCTTAATCTATGTCAATAATCATTGAATTGTTTACAGGTTAAATGAGTTTAAAAAGAATTGTTTACAACATTAACTAACAATACGAGGTTCGAACCTCGCTCTCAGGATAATTGTGCTTAATCTACCCTCGTAAGAGCTAAGTTAATAATCTTTAAAAAGATTTGTTTACATCATTAACTAACAATACAAGGTTCAAACCTCACTCTCAGGATAATTATGCTTAATCTACTCCTCGTAAGACCTAAGTTAATAATCTTTAAAAAGATTTGTTTACGTCATTAACTAGCAATACAAGTTCGAACTCACTCCCAGATAATGGTGCTTAATCTATGTCAATAATCAATGATTGTTTACAGGTCAAATGAGTTTAAAAAGAATTGTTTAAATAATTAACTAGCAATACGAGGATAATTGTGCTTAATCTACATCTCGTAAGACCTAAGTTAATAATCTTTTAAAAAGATTTGTTTACATCATTAACTAACAATACAAGGTTCGAACCTTGCTCCCAGGATAATTGTGATTAATCTACACCTCGTAAGACCTAAGTTAATAATCTTTAAAAAAGAATTGTTTACATCATTAACTAGCAATACAAGTTCGAACCTTGCTCTCGGGATAATTGTGCTTAATCTACGTCTCGTAAGACCTAAGTTAATCATTAAAAAGAATTGTTTACATCATTAACTAACAATACGAGGTTCGAACCTTGTCCCCGTACAATTGTGCTTAATCTGCATCTCGTAAGACCAAAGTTAATAATCTTACAGGTTAAAATATCATTTAATTTTTTAATAGTTTTAAAAAACACCTACTAGAGTCGTTTTTGAAATGAGTTTAAACACACTTTTTTTCCACCCTCTTTTAACAGAAGGGACTGAGGAGAACAACCTTCACCGACAAAAAAATAAACATTTAAACCTTTCTGTATTTACAGTAAACTAAAAAAATCACAAACAGCTTTCGTACAAATCTCTCATACTACCCGTTCTGGTTATACGCTTACATACTAATAGTGTTTAGGGATTAATAAGGTTATATTTTTAGAGGAAATGTGTACAAATTTGCGTGGTTAGAGAGACTAGAAAAAACCATTGGGTTAAAACCATCCTGGGCGAGAGTCGAACCTTGGCCCTCCCAATACGAGTGTAACGCGTTAGAACAGGCAGTGACTGAAGCAGCTAGGTAGCCTGAGGGTCTAGGGGTAAGGTGTCAGACTTTTTTTGTGATTATCATACTTATGCACTTACTCATCATAGTCGTTCCTGTTTGTTTGTTTACAGCCATCTCGAGCCCACTTGACGTTATCTTGGAGGGGACTGTACCCGAATGAACAGGAGGCTAAAAAGGAGAGCATCGAGCGAACATGGCAGAACCTTTAGCTAAAAGAGCGCGCTTTCTTCCCCCATCATTATATCTCAACAAATAAATGGAAATAAAGTGTATACTCTCCGTGAATTAACCTCGAATGAGCAACTTTTAATTAATTATCTAAAACGTGATATCACAACACAAGTATATAAGGCATATATTGAGCATACACCAGGGTTGATTAAGACCTCGAGCGTTTTGATACTCGGACATGAGGATATAGATAGACAGATCCGGACGCTTTTGACTCAGTCACACGACTTAGGTACGGATTTACCCAGTTTAGCTTTACCTGGAACCGTTAGGTCTCTCATTGAAACTTATTGAGCAGGCGTACACACACCGTATTAAAATCTATTCTATCACTAATGAATTGCCTTATAAGGATCCCGTTCAGTTTCTTGTCGCGTGCGGGGTATATACGTAAAGACGATAGAAGAAACAATTGCAAATGACTCGATAAAGGTAAATTGCAGTCTCATTTGCGAGTTTAGACATCCCACCGAAGGTAGAATTGAGAAAGGGTATTTCAACTCAACTCTATGCGGTATATTTACCCCTACAAACTTGGAGGAGATATATGAGAATAATGTGGTTTTCCCCCTCCTTGCTCAAATTGAAGGTTTTGTTTCTAGAGACTCGGGTTGGATGTATGACGGTACATTGGAGATGAGAATAAATCACTCTAAAAACACAGATTTCACGATCGGAGCTCGGGTTCAAATCCCTGAAACTATAGCCAGGCGTGAAGCGTTGATAACTGTGCAATGTGAAGAAGGTCATTGCTCCCTGTATCTGTTTTGTCAGGTATTTTTGAACCGACGGGAAAAGCTCAACGTTTATCCTCTTACCCTAATTTTCGAGACGTGTTGAATCTAGACGGGATCTCTCTCCCTTTCCAAATGAGATATATCGAGCGCTTTGAAAAGCTTAACGATATATCTGTAAATGTGTACACTGCAAAGCATGATTGGAGTGACTCTTATATTGACACAGCTGACACCTCTAAAAAACTAGAAATTGTTCCCGTACACGTCAGTGCTAAAGAGCGCGCAAGACATGTACATTTATTCATGATAAGAGTGCACGGGACAGGAACTTATCATTTCAGCTGGATTAAAAATCTGTCACGGTTAATAAACCCTCAACTAGCGTCTAACAGAGGACGTAGATACTTTTGTGATAGATGCCTGTCCACTTTTTTGACTGAAAACAAACTCACAAAACATAAAGAGGCGTGTATAAAATTCGATGCGTTAAGGAGTACATTCCCTCAAGGGGAGGATAAATTCCTCACGTTCACTCAGTATAAGCAGCAGGAGAAAACAGGATTTATCGTATATGCGGACCTGGAGAGCTTACTTATGCCTATAGAGACGAGTGATCCCAACCCAAAATTTTCATATACCGAGAATGTTCAGCGTCATGTAGCTTATTCTGTAGGAATGTACGTTAAATTAATTTTGACGATAGTCTCTCAGAGTACCGTCACTTCACGGGAAAATATTGTACTGACCAATTTGTTGAGGCGCTCGTAGATACGGCGAAGCGTGTACTAGAGTACTATAGTACCGTCGTACCAATGAAACCGTTAACGCCTGCTCAAAGAGACGCTCATAATACAGCCTCTCATTGACATATATGCGAGAAGCCCTAAAAGAATGATGATATTCGGGTTATGGATCATTGTCACATGACTGGACTTTATCGTGGAGTATCACGCAGGGTGTAATATTAATTACAAGAACCCGAGTCACCTGAGCGTAGTAATCCATAACGCGCGTTGCTACGATAATTTTTTCCTTCTCGAATCACTCGTTGAACGTAGAGAAACTGATCCGTTCACGGGGGAGAGCATTCTCGTCAATCCGGGAAAAGTCAGAGTTATTGGAGAGACAATGGGAAGATTCAAAGTAATCATGAAATATATTCGTGCGGGTTTCGAGGGATTACAATTAAAATTATAGATAGTTTCAGTTTTCTATGTACTTCCCTAGAGAAATGCGTATCTTACCTCGAACCCGAGCAACTTAAAATCACCCGTAAGTGCCATCCCGAGGATGAACGCTTCAAATTAGTCACACGAAAAGGAGTGTTGCCCTATGATTATATTGATTCATTCGAGCGGCTGGACGAGACTCAGTTACCGAGCAAAGATAAATTTTACAACGCGCTCACGGATAGTCATATCTCTCAGGAAGACTATGATCACGCCTGTGAGGTTTGGCGAGTATTCGAATGTAAGAATCTTTGGGACTATTCGAACCTCTACCTGTGCACGGACGTAACTTTACTGGCCGACGTCTTTGAGAACTTTCGTGATCTCTGCATGAAGACGTATAGGCTCGATCCCGGATGGTCCCTTACAGCTCCCAGTCTAGCGTACCAGGCTCTATTGAGAATAACCCGGGTACAGCTCGAATTAATCGATGATGTGGACACTCATCAATTCATTGAGGGAGCTATCCGTGGAGGGATATGTTTTGTGGCTAATCGTCACGCTGTAGCGAATAATCGCTATATGGACGCGTTTGATCCTTCCAAGCCGGAGTCCTACATTGTCTATCTAGACGTGAATGGACTCTATTCATTTAGTATGCTGTCCTCACTTCCCTATGGAGAGTTCAGGTGGCTCGAAGATGAAGAAATTGCTCGATTGGACGTGCTAAAAGTAGAGGACGATGCGGATACGGGCTATATCTTGCAGGTAGATCTTGAATATCCGCGAGATGTTCACGACGCTCATTCTGACTTGCCGTTCTGTCCTGAGAAAGGGATTCCACCCGTAGGGAAACATGAGAAACTTTTAACAACTTTAGCTGATAAGACCGGGTACGTCATTCACTACCGTCATCTAAAGTTATGTTTAGCGAACGGGTTGAAACTGACGAGAGTTCACCGTGTTCTCAGTTTCAAGCAAGCGCAGTGGATGGCTCCGTATATCAGGTTGAACGCGAAAATGAGGAGTAAAGCGAGCAATCAATTTGAAAACATGTTTTTCAAACTGATGAACAATGCCGCATTCGGTCGCCTCATATATAACAAGAGGGCTTACCGTACGATAAAGATAGCTACCAGGTGGGATGGGAAATTTGGAGCGGGTAACCTCATAGCCAGCCCTAACTTTAAAAACCGCACGATAGTGTCAGAAAACCTAGTCATCATCGAGATGGAACCGCAAGAGATTTACTTTGATATGCCTATCTATGCGGGATTCGCCATTTTGGAAATCTCGAAGGTAGTCATGTTAGGTCTGCATTGCCAGGTTATGATCCCTGCCTTCCCTAAATGTACGTTAAAACTTCAATACACTGATACAGTCTCACTTCTCTACTACATGACTGTTGAGGATGCATACCAGAGACTCGCCCTGTTAGCTAATGACTACCTGGACACCTCCACCTACGGACAAGACAATGTTTACAGGATGCCCGTAGTAAATAAAGGGGTGCTCGGTAAACTAAAAGACGAGACTCGAGGTCGGATCATCACTGAGTTCATTTGTTTACGTCCTAAACTCTATTCATTCTCGGTACAAGGAGATGGGAGACGCTCAAGGCTAAAGGGGTGAAGAGTAGCGCGTTAAGAACGCTTTCATTAGAGGATTATCGTAATTGTTTTACAGATGAGACGATAGTCATGAGAGAGGCTCGTTCAATAAGAGCTGTAGGATTCAAACTTTACACACAAAAATTCAATAGGGTCACTCTATTCTCTATCGACGACAAAAGATATAGAGTACCAGGAACTGTCAATACTCTTCCATGGTCCCATTACTCTATAAGTGACTTCCCGGACCATCAACTCTATAGTGAGCCAGTGAACAGTGCGTCTATGTGAAAAATATTCATGTTCTCTATAGTGTGAGGGATTAGAACTATACC
This sequence comes from Timema cristinae, assembly GCA_039000515.1. Classification (NCBI taxonomy): domain Eukaryota; kingdom Metazoa; phylum Arthropoda; class Insecta; order Phasmatodea; family Timematidae; genus Timema; species Timema cristinae. The sequence goes on along the minus strand of JBCFYV010000428.1, from coordinate 50,070 downwards.
TAAAAAAATATTCATGTTCTGTAGTCTCTATAGTGTTAATGTATAAAAAATATTCATGTTCTATACTGTAAGTGATTAAACAGAAAAATTTCAAGAACTATACCTAAAAAATATTCACGTCATGTACTCTATAGTGTTAATGTATAAAAAAATATTCATGTTCTGTACTCTATAGTGTAAGTGGTTAGTGTTAATGTATAAACAAAACAACAATTTCAAGAACTATAACTTTTTTGCTATTGTACTTGTGAAAAAATACTAATTTAGTATGCATCTATGTGTTTTAAATCTTTATATTCATTAAATAGAATTAATTATGTATGTTGTTTTCATTATTTCTTTCCTCCCCTTCATCCAGCTCCTCTTTCCCTCATTGATTAAATAATACAATGAAAGTTATAATCAATAATTCTTTATTTAAAAAAAATCTATTACAAGATTCATACATTATTTTTTCAATCATTAAAAGTTAAAATCATTAGAACCCTATTACACGATTCATACATTAAAAAGTTAATTACATTAAACATTTATTTCTAATCATTAAAAGTTAATTACATTAAACATTTATTTCCAATCATTAAAAGTTAAAACCCTATTACAAGATTCATACATTAAACATTTATTTTTTCAATCATTAAAAGTTAAAATCATTAGAACCCTATACAAGATTCATACATTTAAAAGTTAATTACATTAAACATTTATTTTTTCCAATCATTAGAACCCTATTAACTAGGGAACTAGACAATTTACTCTGCTTTCAGAAGAGGATGAGAGATCACAATACAGACCTCTCATAGAACGTTAGGTAACGAACACCAACTTCTCAGCCCCAACGCAAACACACCACACATACTCTTTGACCGTTAGATATAGTTGGATTGTAATAGGAAGAACACACTAGGTCACACATAGCTCTGTTGACCGTTAGATATAGTCAGATTGTAATAGGAAGAACACACTAGGTCACACATAGCTCTGTTGACCGCTAGATATAGTTGGATTGTAATAGGAAGAACACACTAGGTCACACATAGCTCTGTTGACCGTTATATATAGTCAGATTGTAATAGGAAGAACACACTAGGTCACACATAGCTCTGTTGACCGCTAGATATAGTCAGATTGTAATAGGAAGAACACACTAGGTCATACATAGCTCTGTTGACCGCTAGATATAGTCAGATTGTAATAGGAAGAACACACTAGGTCACACATAGCTCTGTTGACTGCTAGATATAGTCAGATTGTAATAGGAAGAACACACTAGGTCACACATAGCTCTGTTGACTGCTAATATAGTCAGATTGTAATAGGAAGAAACACTAGGTCACACATAGCTCTTTGACCGTTAGATATAGTTGGATTGTAATAGGAAGAACACACTAGGTCACACATAGCTCTGTTGACCGTTATATATAGTCAGATTGTAATAGGAAGAACACACTAGGTCACACATAGCTCTGTTGACCGCTAGATATAGTCAGATTGTAATAGGAAGAACACACTAGGTCATACATAGCTCTGTTGACCGCTAGATATAGTCAGATTGTAATAGGAAGAACACACTAGGTCACACATAGCTCTGTTGACTGCTAGATATAGTCAGATTGTAATAGGAAGAACACACTAGGTCACACATAGCTCTGTTGACCGCCAGATATAGTCAGATTGTAATAGGAAGAACACACTAGGCCACATCAATACCAGGGAGTTATATCTAGTAACGTTTCTAGATTATTATTATTATTGGCACCACGTCTTACTTACGCTAATGTGTAATGGTAGGGTGATTGCGAGATGAAATGAAGGACCTACAGTTTAACGTGGAATCCGAACCACGGTGATGACCTGGCATTCCTCACATTCACAAGATGTCTTGTCAGAGGTGAAGGAAGGGTTTGTACTGGTACTGAGGATTGAACCCAGACCGTCAGCACAGAAGTCTGACACTTTACCCCTAGACCACCAGGCTACCAACATCCAAAAAGATAGAACTGGGAAGATGGAAATACAAAGAAACGTTCGCGAAAGTTTAGGAATGTATCCAGAAAAAGGCTTCAATCTAGTCTTGTCCGGTTTGCCAGTGATGATTTGAATCCCGTCAGTTTATACGTAGATGCTTTATTCTTAAATATCCTTTCACTGTTTATTCATGCAAATAACTTTGCTCGCATCTAACTTTTAATGTACGAATCTTGTAAAATAATTTTTTTGATTGGAATACCCTAGATGAGGGAAGGAAGCTTTATTGACCTCGCTTCAAATACTGTTTAGATAAAAGACCGAGGGGTTCTTATGTCAAGCGAGAGACGACGTTATAATTCAGAAGCTGTACCCTTCCCTCACCCCATGTTTCGGAGACTCGTGCAGAACGATTAACGATTAACGATTCAAGATTCTCGTTCAGCCCGATTAAAATCAAAGGTATTATTCGTCAAGAAACTGAACAGCTGTGTTTATCAATAAATAACCCTCTGGAGGCAATAAAGGGTAGACCGTACCGTCCCATCTCTATGATAATGTGCTAACCCAAAGGCGGGAAGGGAAGCTACCATATATGAGGTGAGCCATGTGCAGGTGAACCGGGACGTACGCCTCCCAGAGAGAGAGAGAGAGAGAAACTCGCCGACCCTCTATGCCACATTTCTTCCTGAGATTGTGCTGGATTTGAGGCCTGACATACCAAAAAAAAGTTTCGTAGTTTTCTTCCCCGTCTTTATTACTCTAGCGAGTAAAAGGATGAGTAAAATGTACCTGCATTTGCATAGTGGAACCTTTTTGTAAAAAACCCTCCCAGTACTCCCGACAGGAATCTAGCCCTTCGCTTAGATGTCAGTGAACGCTCTCATTAACTTAGATGTCAGCCGGTTTAAGTAGGTGGGATATTACTTGTACAGAAGATATCTAACCTTAATTCCCAATCTTTTAGCAGGAGTGAGGATTGAAGTCAGACCATCAGGGTGTTTGGCAATCATCTTGAGCAGAACTAAGGATTGAAAACATACAAATGATGTTTAACCTTAATTCCTAATCTTTCGCCAGGAGTTAGGATTGAAGTCAGACCATCGGGATGTTTGGCAATCATCTTGAGCAGGACAAAGGATTGTGAAGTCAGATCATCAGCGTTTGAGAGAGAGAGAGAGAGGGATTGAAACCTGATCCCCAGTTCTACACCTCAACATACAGAAGCTATTTAACCTTAATTCCTAATCTTTTACCGGGACTGAGGATTGAAGTCAGATCATCAGGATGTTTGGCAATCATCTTGAGCAGGACTAAGGATTGAAAACATACAGAAGATATTTAACCCTAATTCCTAATCTTTTACCAGGAGTGAGGATTGAAGTCAGACCATCAGGGTGTTTGGTAATCATCTTGAGCAGGAGTAAGGATTGAAAACATACAGAAAATATTTAACCTTAATTCCTAATCTTTTACCAGGAGTGAGGATTGAAGTCAGACCATCAGGGTGTTTGGTAATCATCTTGAGCAGGAGTAAGGATTGAAAACATACAGAAAATATTTAACCTTAATTCCTAATCTTTTACCAGGAGTGAGGATTGAAGTCAGACCATCAGGGTGTTTGGTAATCATCTTGAGCAGGAGTAAGGATTGAAAACATACAGAAGATATTTAACCTTAATTCCTAATCTTTTAGCAGGAGTGAGGATTGAAGTCAGACCATCAGGGTGTTTGGTAATCATCTTGAGCATGAGTAAGTATTGAAAACATACAGAAGATATTTAACCTTAATTACTAATCTTTTAGCAGGAGTGAGGATTGAAGTCAGACCATCAGGGTGTTTGGTAATCATCTTGAGCAGGAGTAAGGATTGAAAACATACAGAAGATATTTAACCTTAATTCCTAATCTTTTAGCAGGAGTGAGGATTGAAGTCAGACCATCAGGGTGTTTGGTAATCATCTTGAGCATGAGTAAGTATTGAAAACATACAGAAGATATTTAACCTTAATTCCTAATCTTTTACCAGGAGTGAGGATTGAAGTCAGACCATCAGGGTGTTTGGTAATCATCTTGAGCAGGAGTAAGGATTGAAAACATACAGAAAATATTTAACCTTAATTCCTAATCTTTTACCAGGAGTGAGGATTGAAGTCAGACCATCAGGGTGTTTGGTAATCATCTTGAGCAGGAGTAAGGATTGAAAACATTCAGAAAATATTTAACCTTAATTCCTAATCTTTTTCCAGGAGTGAGGATTGAAGTCAGACCATCAGGGTGTTTGGTAATCATCTTGAGAAGGAGTAAGGATTGAAAACATACAGAAGATATTTAACCTTAATTCCTAATCTTTTAGCAGGAGTGAGGATTGAAGTCAGACCATCAGGGTGTTTGGTAATCATCTTGAGCAGGAGTAAGTATTGAAAACATACAGAAGATATTTAACCTTAATTCCTAATCTTTGTCAGGACTGAGGATTGAAGTCGGACCATCAGAGTTTGAGAGAGAGGGATTGAAACCCGATCCCTCAGGGTTCGAGGCTCGCCGTCACCTAATGATGTAAACAAATCTTTTTAAAGATTATTAACTTAGGTCTTACGAGGTATAGATTAAGTACAATTATCCTGGGAAGCAAGGTTCGAACCTTGTATTGTTAGTTAATGATGTAAACAATTCTTTTTAAACTCATTTCAAAAACTATTCGCATTTAACCTGAAAACAATTCAATGATTATTGACTTAGGTCTTACGAGGTATAGATTAAGTACATTTATCCTGGGAAGCAAGGTTCGAACCTCGTATTGTTAGTTAATGATGTAAACAATTCTTTTTTAAGTCAGATCATCAGCGTTTGTGAGAGAGAGTGAGGGATTGAAACCTGATCCCCAGGTTTTGAGGCTCACCGTCACCACCCTCCACCTCAACATACAGAAGATATTTAACCTTAATTCCTAATCTTTGTCAGGACTGAGGATTGAAGTCAGACCATCAGGGTGTTTGGCAATCATCTTGAGAGAGAGAGAGAGAGAGAATAATACTTGTCAGGACTAAGGATTGAAAACATACAGAAGATATTTAACCTTAATTCCTAATCTTTTTACCGGTACTGAGGATTGAAGTCAGACCATCAGGGTGTTTGGCAATCATCTTGAGAGAGAGAGAGAGAGAATAATACTTGTCAGGACTAAGGATTGAAAACATACAGAAGATATTTAACCTTAATTCCTAATCTTTTTACCAGTACTGAGGATTGAAGTCAGACCATCAGGGTGTTTGGCAATCATCTTGAGAGAGAGAGAGAGAGAATAATACTTGTCAGGACTAAGGATTGAAAACATACAGAAGATATTTAACCTTAATTCCTAATCTTTTACCAGGAGTGAGGATTGAAGTCAGACCATCAGGGTGTTTGGCAATCATCTTGAGAGAGAGAGAGAATAATACTTGTCAGGACTAAGGATTGAAAACATACAGAAGATATTTAACCTTAATTCCTAATCTTTTACCATGAGTGAGGATTGAAGTCAGACCATCAGGGTGTTTGGCAATCATCTTGAGAGAGAGAGAGAGAGAGAATAATACTTGTCAGGACTAAGGATTGAAAACATACAGAAGATATTTAACCTTAATTCCCAATCTTTTACCAGGAGTGAGGATTGAAGTCAGACCATCAGGATGTTTGGCAATCATCTTGAGCAGGACTAAGGATTGAAAACATACAGAAGATATTTAACCTTAATTCCTAATCTTTTTACAATGAGTGAGGATTGAAGTCAGACCATCACCGTTTAAAATACGCAAGGTGGTCGAGACTAATCCCAGGACCTTCCTACTCAAAGATATGAAAGGTAGCCCTATCACGGGCGGTTTCTACGCTAAGGAACTTAGAAAGACTTCGTATCCCGACGTCTACCTCGTGGAGAAGATAGTCAGACGTTCCGGAAATAGAGCGTACGTCAAATGGTTAGGGTTCGCGGATCGATGCGAAGGATATAGAGGGGGGCGAGGGTATGTTCCCCCCTCCATCCCGAGCATATAAAGCGACCGGGAGGTAGGGAGACGCATCTCATTCGAAATGTTTAGACGGTTGGGTTATCGTCTGGAGGACATGAGTGAAATTAAGATCTCAGACAACGGCTTGGAATACTACATCGCTAGAGCCGAGAAGGGTTACAGCGAGTGTTGCGACTCTTCGGTGCACTGGCTCGGATGCCATAATCCGGGAATGTACGAGGCGAGTCACTCCGTCGAGAGCTGTTCAACTTCATGTCCCGTCTACAAGCTGAAGGAAGGGGACGAGCCGCAAATTCTCAGCGAAGACGCTCCCCAGCTCGAGGAATCGACATCCCTGCTCGAGGAAGACGCTTTGTGCGTCGAGCTGGTTCGGATCGAGTGTGAGGAACTCGACCGTGTCAAAAGCATCTCCAAACTCGAAAAGTATCGGACCTACAACGTTCGTCGCCTGGAAGGAGACGAAGAGATCAGCGAACCGGAGGACGAGCCAAACATCGTGGCGCTGGACTATGTGGGCAAAGTGCGTCTTCCGGGTAAAAACTTTGGCGCGAGATACAGAAGTCGGTTTAACGCGTCGCAGCGCGGGCTGATTTAACTAGGTGACGGCAAATACGATCTTTTCAAGTGGTGAAAGAACCGGTCGTGCGCGTGTTGAATAGACTATATGTATGTGTATGTTGAAAGACTAAGACTATGCATGAAATAATCTTTGAGAGAGAGGATTTTGTACTGAATATATGTAACAATGTAATATTAAGAATATACTAGGTTTAAAAAAACTGTACTATTTATTTAGGGGGGGAATAATACTTGTCATATCCTTAATTCCCAATCTTTGCTAGGACTGAGGTCAGACCATCAGGGTTTGAGAGAGAGAATATACTTGTCATATCCCAAGGAGTAAGGGTTCGAGGTCCATAAGCTGCCTCTCCCAAACCCTACTACATCACACGATGAAAGAGAGAGAGAGAGAAAAACACTCAATCCCCCCCTGTAACCCTCTCCTCACTGTTCCAGTATACACACGCCACTCTCTACCCTGAGAGAAAAAAACACCCAGGCCGTGCGAGAGACAACCCTTCTCATACCCCGGGAAACCTCAATTATGCAAATGAGTCCCCGTATGCCGCACCAAAAAAATATAGTCTCCCCCTCTCAGTCAGCCAGGTGCTCCAACCACCCATCACATCTCTCAGTCATCCCCACCTCCCCACCTCCCACTCCCCACCTCCCACCTCCCACCTCACATCACCATATCTATCGCAGCATCCCCTCCATTATGCTAATGTGTCCTCGTATGCCGCAAGAAAAAAAACCAGGTGCTCCACACCCCCTCACCCCCTCCCTCACATCTCTCTGGCACCATCGAGTGCTCCAACCCTTCTCATCCCCCCATCCCCCCTCCCACACCCCATTATGCAAATGTGTTGTCGTATGCCGCATTCTCCCTTACTAGAATGTGTACCAGCATTTGGTTCGGGAAAACCTACAAGCATATTATTGCAAACAGTCTCACTGTTAAGATAGCTTTAATAAATTAACTAAATTTGGTTTAAGGTAAGGTGACAAGTACAGACAGAGTGTCAGACAGACGTACATTTTTATTTATAAATTTTGACGGTAGATTACTACTCAAGGAGAAAGTAACCTATTACTATATCGCCAACATGCAACTTACTTTAACTTGCACAATGGTATTTAAATTATTATGACAAGCCAAACTTATATTCACTTGTATTCATTTCTTAATCACGTTCATTCTGCGCCATATAGTGAATAAAATTTTCAATTATGACTTTTTCAATATTTTGTGATAGCACGTACAGATATATATTTAATAAATGTAATTATTACTATTTATATAATAAATTATATATTCTAATGGGGTAGGGATAATTAATTTATTATGAGGGTTAAGTGTACCCGCATTTGTGTGGAGGGAGAGTTGGAAATACCCTCAGTTTAATAGGACAGTGTTTGAACTCCAATCTCTTCAACCAAACATAGCAGACGAGCTCTGCTTGATTACTCGTACAGCTCACAACAAATAATAATATTGATGTATGTTGTATCTGTTGTATGTTATGAATGTTTTAAATAAAATTTATTAATCACTTGCTGTTTGTTAATAAAATAACTAGTAAGAAAATGTATTTTATTATTTAAAAAAAATCCCTAGAATATGTTGTTTGGAAATACTTGGAGAGTCAAAGACAGGAAGGAGATGGCAATATACACGTGATAACATTGCCAGAATGAAATATTAAATAACGCAGAATAGCAAATGTTAAGCTTTATTGATTACACATGTGTAGATAATATAACTTTAGCAAAAAATATTTATTTGAGCTGTAGGATATGCGTAGAAAGGAGTAATAAGTATATAATTACTATTATCATTTCAATCAATTTTAATGCTTGATAATTGGTTTGTAATTTTAACTGATATTGGTTTAAAGTAAGGTGTCACACATACACAAAATCTAACACATTTCATTTATAAATTGTAACTGCTATAATGGTATATTGCTACCCAAAGATAAATTGAAATAAGATTTAATTATTTTAGAAACTACCGCTTTGTTACTTGAGCGACTTATAACAGCAGAAAGAAGATTTATTTTAATATAATTTAATATCCTCATCTATATATTGCTGAAATAATATTTAACTCTTACATTAATTCATAAGTTATATTGAATTGAGAAGCTTGAATTTATATTAAATATTATTTAATGATCACAATTATATTTTGATGAAAAAAATATAGCTTTTACATAAATTCATAAGTAATATCAAATACAATTATAAGATCCCTGAATCAATATTAGAAATGCCAAGAAAAAACAAAATAGCATTTAAACAACAACAACATTTATTTAATGCTCGAAACTAAATATTGTTGAAATAAAAAATAACGTTCACACAAAACAACTTAGCCACTTAAACCTCAAGCCGAAATTAAATAAATTGTACCAACATTTGCACGAAGGGAGGATGGAAAGTTTATTAGAAAAACCTCCCTAAATGTGCTCGACGCTGATGAAGGAATTTATAATATATATTTTAAATTGAATACTATGGCGCGGATTTGTTTTGCTTACGCTTATTATTTATTAAAACTTATAATGTCCATTTATAATACTCACAAAGCCTCCTAGCGTTCTACAAGTCTAATATTTAGCACAAGAAAGAAGTAAGGCCGAATAAATTAGATTTACTAAGGGAATGTGTCTCAATTTTCCAGAATTGAAAGTAGAAAACGATTTATGCGAATTTACCCAAAAATAACTTGCTAGGGGATCAAACCCCGACATTTCCATAACTATTATAAAAACTTTTTTCTAAAATGTAAACTCAAACGTAACTACTTGGAGATGTGACACACATATTATTTATAGATCACATGAACTCAACACATTTTAGCACCGTCTTACTACCCGTTCGGGTTATACGCTTAATTACTAATTACGCTAATGGATTAGGAATTGGGAAGTTTGAATTTAAAGGAAGTGAATCCGTATTTGCGTAGAGAGAATGAAATACTACCCCCAGTTCACATGAGCGAGATTCGAACCTTGATCTCTCCATCTCAGCAGTCTATCTCAACACGAAACTAGCGCGTTAGCCAAATACGACACCAAATCGGGTTATCTTGAGCTGGTGCAGCCACAGAGGCGACCCTCAGGGAAGCGCACCATCCGTCTACCAGGGTGGGATCTGTGACATAGAGTGCCAATCGAGACAGTGAGGAAATAAACCCGCATTAGCGGGGAGGGAGAGAGGTAGAATGCTTGCTTTGGGTAGATTTTCAATAAAATTAGACTATTAACTAATAAACTATGATTGTTGTAACAAACGTACGTTAAACGTATTATTAATTTAGTTTGTAATACACTTAATTGTTTCATAAAGCACCAGGTTTATTAAAAGCAATAGTTTACAGTAGTTGAAAATCGCTGTATCCACATTAGAAAGAAAGTCATACAAATTACGCTTGGAGTCACAGGTTAAACATATATAGACTATAAAGAGGAGTAGATTTCAGTGGGGTGTGGGAGGGGTACCACCATTCTTCTGCCAAGAGGTTAGAAATATATTCATCTTCTCGGATGCTTTATTAAAAGGGTTACTTGAACAATAATTTACATTTAATTCCAGAGATCAATCGGTAGTGAGTCTTCTTACGTAAACAAATGTCTTAGTTTCGATTGTCAGCAGTTGAAACCAAGGAATTTATCACGTTTAAATTATAATTTTTTGACACGCCAAGTGGTGAACCAGTGATATTTGGAATGGTTTCTAGATAGTGTATTTCAAATCAGTGCCACTTGTACCATCTACATCACACCTCGAGGACTATTTGAATTGTGTGCCGCTAGATGACACTTCGCCCACACTAAGGTCAGAGGTGGAGTGCGCCGCACGAGGAAGAAGTGTCAGACGGAAAACATGTCTTAAGTCCACAGTGGGCCAGTGTATTAGAGTGTTTAGTTGTGCTCTGTTTCATTTGCCTTACAGTATTGTGGCAAACCAAAATTAGTCAATTTACTCATTAATATAATAATAATTATTATTATTATTAGCGCCGCGTCTTACTACCCATTCGGGTTATACGCACTTACACTAATGTGTAATGATAGGGTGATTGTGAGATGAAATAAGGACCTACAGTTTAACGTGGAATCCGAACCACGGTGGAGCCTGGCATCCCCACATTCACAAGATGTCTTGTCAGAGGTGAAGGAAGGGTTTGGTAATCAGATAAATCTGTGCCGGGACCGAGGATTGAACCCCGGCCGCCAGCACAAAGTCTGACACCTTACCCCTAGACCGCCAGGTCACCGACACTTTTAATATAATTATATTTGAACTTTATCTCACTTTTTTATTTACAAGTGGACTAGTCTTATTTTGTAAATAGAATTACGGTAACCGAATGTCAAAGCTCAATTATGGAATTTTCTCTGCCAGCCAGGTGACGTAACCATTTAGTGACGTATTGGTACTAAGTTATTTCTGGGAAATGTACCTAGTGATAAAAAAAGGGTACAAAGATAGTAGCAGAGCATGGATTGTGATAACACGGCTGTAAAATAAAAAAAAATAAAAAAATTGTGAGTGAGGTAATAGAATAACTTGCGGAGGTAACACCAACAACTAAGAATGACCACAACAATCGGCTGGGGCAATAAAAGATGGGCTGGAGTGCGGTAATGGTTACCATGTTGTCACGTCATGTGAGAGTCTCGCAGGACCCTAAGAACTCACCAGGTATTCGGGTAAGTCTAAGGGTAGCTTCAAAAAATCTAAGTACACATATATCCATATATTATTAGTGTAGTTATTTTTTTTAAAGGAAGAAATATGCTAATTTTGTATAGAGTAGTGGCCGGTACTATTTAGTCGTGGGCCAGATCAACTCTTTTGGACTACAGTGTACTATAACAAAGAAACATTATTTGGAAAAAACATATTAATTGTTATAGTGTCAATGCTTTGGACCATGATCGTGACGATTATTACTATGACCATGAGTGATTTATATATTGTGTCGTAAAATCACGTCTTTGAGGTTGGGATCAACATCTTTCATCAACTAAATGTTTACAAGGCAACTAGGAGAGTGTACAATGGGTGACGACGGTTAAAACGAACTTGTTGTAGGAAATTGTATGATTTATCCAACTTGAACAAAACGCAAACAGATATTTTCTGTCCAGGCAAATCTTTTGAGAACTTGCTTTAGCTAACTAAATCTATTTTGTTTGTACAAAAACTTAATTTACTTCTATACCATTACAAAGTTTCGTGATTTTAAGAAGTCACAACTACATAATATAATACATTGTTAGTTGTACAGAATTATTTTCTACTAAGTTTCACTTAAGAACAAACGTTGATCCGATATTAAACAATTGTTAATAAGTTTTGATTATGTTTTTCTTTAACTTAAGATTAGAATATTTAGAACTTTTGAAATCCAATGCTGATAAAATGTTCATGGGGACTTTATAATTTTATATAGACATTAACTTTTCGAGCTAGGGTTTTAATCAAAATTAGTTTTCAGTCTTCTTATGTCATGTCATTATTGTTATTTCATCATAGTGTTATATATTTTCGAATATTGGAGGATTTATAGCATAATATTAAGAAGTATGGGATTTCATACATAATCAAATGACTAGTCTATAAATTGTTTACATTGTGTCACGTGGGAGCCTCTCGACAAGGTCTAAAAGCGTTGATAATTTACAAGACATTTACTTACTAAACTAAGAGTCTTTGGGGTTTTGTTAACAACACGGTGGGAATCAGTTTATTCCTTGTTGACGCGTAAATCCCGGTGAGATGGACCTGACTAGGCTGGTAAAAGACCAATTATTCTAAGAGATTTCGATAAGGGGAGTGACCCCAGCCAACTCAGTGGCGGAGATGCGATGTTATTTGTCGGACTTGATAGATCAAGAGGACGATGAAACGGTGGTATTGATCAATATAGAATTGATTCCTGGATTTACAACAGACGGCCCTCACCTGTGTCGTAATCTTGAAAAATGAAGAGAAGAGACTAAGGGGTATCCGAAGCCTAGTTATTATCAAGGGAAGAAATGGTTAACTACGAGTCGACACATTCTCGACAGAGTAAAGCTTGGACGACCTATCTTTGGAGGGAAAAAAGAAACAACTCCTGGATGAAAGCTTTCAATTAAATACACCTATCTTATCTTTAATAAAGGGTCCAAAAGGAGAGGAGGGGAATTTGACTTGGAGACAGTCAGGCAAGTCGGCACCTGGGACGACGGACACAAGGAAGGGTGAGGTTGTGGCTGACAGTCGTGGAACTAGTACCCTAACAGAGGGAGTGGCCCTCAATGGAACTCCATCAGAAGCGAAACCACTTGACCAAACCCGTCGGGACGAGGCAGTGATCGGGAGTTTATCTCGGAGAATACACACCACTTAGGGGAGGAGTCGGCTTGTGTTCATTCTCAATCTAGTGCGTGATTGGAAAGCCATGTTTACAGATCAGATACAATCGATCGACTTTATTCACAGGGTAACTGAACTCAAAGAAATGAAACCAGCTCACCGACAAAGAGGGATTGGAAGCCTTACCGGAACTATTCTCAGGAGAGGACTGAGTTGGGTCGGAACAACACAAGCACCTGGAAAACCTGGGACGATATCAGAGGACGACAACAGGGATCACGAGAATGTGTGGCCGAGTATCTAGTGGACATCCAGACCCTAATACAACACCACGGGGAGTTTTTATTACCGTGGAGCATGGACAGAATTTACAACAACCTAATAATAACAGAAATTAAAATAAACATCAAACGATCACGGAATCACTCCATTAAATAACTGCAGGAGGTGGTGAGGCATTTTGAAATCACTCAGAAGAGATTTCCCAGTACAAGGCGATACATCCTGAACAAATAAGTATGAACAACACTTTCCCACCAAACAAATACGAGGTGATTAATCCGGATAGACCAAGGACACCACCGGCAGGATTCAAACAGCGCCAACAGCAGGGACTCTCACCGGAAGAGGTTGGTGCTGAAGGTAGTAGGAGATCTCCAAGTACCACAATCCAAGCAAATAAGAGAACCGGGTATGTATTCACAAATGTTTCTCCTAGAAAATGTTACAAGTATGGGTCGATTGATCACCTGATGAGAGAGTGTACGTATGGGAGGGGTAGCCAAAATGCCAAGGGTGGACGGAACGTCTCAAATTTATTTGCGTTCAAGGAACCAAGGGAAGCAAAGTTACAATGAGGAAGGAAGGGAAATAACCTATTTCGAGGAGTAATAATCAGTATGGGAAAGACATCTACTGTCGCTCTCTTAGATACAAGGGCATGAGATTATGTGATTTTTGTAGGGTTCTACCACAAACTTCAAGAGAACAGATTAGTACAAAGTGTATTAAAGTGTGCGTTAACGTGTATATTAACCAATGGACAACCCTTAAAGATTGAAGAAAAGGCCAAAGTTTCGCTAAAGATAGGGGCATTTATGTGGCCTATCTGGTTTTTGATATCTCCCTCTTTATTCACAGAAGTTATCTTAGGGAAGTGGTTCATAGTGAATTTGGATCTGAAGATAGATTTTTACAAGGATGAGTTGACGCTCCCGTTTGCAACAGGATTTTTGGTACCATTGTAGACGATAGGTAGCTTGGGAAAGAGGCCGGTTAGTATGGTAGATGACTCAACGTGGCTGGATTTGGTGAGTCTGATATAAGGATTTCCTGACGTAGTGACAAACAAGGTTGGGCGTACTGACGTAATTACACACTCGATTAAACTGGACGATCCAACCCCGGTGAGAACCAAACTTTATTACTATACACCTCCTAGGTTTCAGATATTATATAACTACATAAAATCTTTGGAACAGAAGGATATAATACGACGCTACAGCAGTCCCTACGCTTCTCCTTGCTTTTTGATTTCTAAAGAAAACAAATAGAGACGGTTGGTTATATATAATAGAAAGTTGAACCAAAATATCAAATATGAGGCAACGCCAATGCCAACCATAGAGATGGCGTTGCAATTCTTGGGTGGAGCAGCAACATACACAATTATTGACCTTAAAATGATATGTTACCAGATACCACTGTCCGAAGAGGCCAGATCATTGACTGCCTTCATTCCACAGGTTGGGTTGTATGAATTTAACGTCTTACCGTTTGGGCTAGCTACTGGGGCCCAAATACTCACGACTCTTGAACACCATTTGCAGGGACATGCAACACGTTTTTCTGTTCAACTATTTGGATGACCTTGTTGTGTACTCCAAAAACAGAGAATAGCACTTGAAACACGTAATAGAAGTACTCAACAGGCTCCGAAGGTCAAGGTTAACTGTGAATCCCAATTAAATTCTTTTCGCGGTCTCAGAAATTGATTTTTTGGGGCATCGTAATTCATCCGAGGGGTTGTTTACTAACCCGAAGAGGACCAAGGCAATACTAGAATTCCCCTTACCCAAAACGGGGTGAAATTAGACCAGTTCCTAGGAATGGTAGGATTTTATGGGCGGTTTATCCCCAATCACTCGTCAAAAGCCCATACACTGTATGAGCTCAAGAAGACGGGAAACTCTCTCGGATGGTCAGATACTAGCAAGGAAGCCTTCCATAGTCTCCAAGAGGAACCTGTCACTCCACCGGTCCTGAAAATGGCGGATTTCAAACAGAAATTTGTGCTACAAACGGACGTCTCGTCAACCGGGCTGGGAGCAGTGCTAGTCCAGGTAGAAGCAGGTGGTATGCGGCCTGTGGCTTATGTGAGTAGAATACTACACATTCACTAGAAGAATTACTCTACGTGTGAACTGGAAGCTCTGACCATGGTGTTCAGTACTGACAAATTCCGGGCGTATCTGGAGCATAGCCAGTTTGACCTACATTGCGACAACCCAAACACTTTCCTGGCTACTGAATCACCCTAGGCAAACAGGGAAGATAGAAAGTTGGATAGCAAGGTTGGCATAGCTACGGTTTGAAGTAGTCCAATTCCCGGAAAAGAATAACTGCGTTGTGGATGGCCTGTCTCGGGTGTTTGAAGAAGGTGAGAGTGATATAGGTAGAGACTAGAGAAGAGACCCAATTCCACTAGGGGTATTGGGACAAATGCCGTAGATCTTTTCATTTATTAGGCTAACACAGAAGAATGATCCAATTCGGGGAAAGGTTTGTAAGGATATTTCTAAGGAAAAGCTGGTAGCCAAATTTAAAATGCAGGGAGACCTTCTGTTGACTAGACCATCAGAGAAAATAGGTTGGTAGGTTGCTGACCCGGAGATATATACAGACGTCGTATTAAGGTATTACCATGAACGTCCCTGGGAGGACACTTATGAATAATAAAAACAGTTTGCGAAAGTAAGAAGGATGTTCTATTAGGAAAGTATGAACTAGGACATACGAGAACTTCTGAGGAGTTGCGAGATATGTACCCGTGCTGAGCCATCCCAAATTACAATGTATGGTGCATTGTGCTCGGAATTCACGAACTTTCCAATGCAAATATTGTTTATAGATTTCTTTGGACCACTAGCCCGATTTAAAGTAGGATATACATATATTTTGACAGCAATAGGAGGATTTACTAAGTACGTTTGGATTATGTCTGCTAGAAGAGGGGCGGCGAAGGTGGCAGTGAAACTACTCGATGAGAACATCTTCAGAAATTTTGGACTACCTTACACAATTGTATCTGACAACAGGAGTCGGTTCTGATCAGGGGCTTTTAAGCGTATTTGTTTTGCGAGGGGCATCCGACATATTACGACTTCACCTAATTACCCCCAACCCTTCACAAGTGAAGAGGTTCCACAGGAACTTGAAAAATGCGTTAATTGCATATCATCACGCGAATCATAGGAAATGGGATGCGAACCTGACATGGCTGCAACTCGCATTTAAAACAGCCAAACATGCGAGCCACAGAAGAACCCCATTCAAACTATTACTTGGGTACGAGCCGTTACAGTCGATTAATCTCCGGTGGGAGATCTTCCCGGACGACCGAGAAGAAAAGCCCGCTCAGACATCGGTGCAGCGCAGGGCTAAGGCTCTAGAACTTCTAAATAAAGACACATGAAGCTGTATCTAGATGGTACAACAAGGGTAGGGAGCCAGTCCTGTACTTAGTAGGAGACCAGGTGGTTTGGAAGATGCATAACTTTAGTAAACCTGGAGAAGGGGTTACTGCTAAACTTGACTTTAGGTGGTCCGCCCCTGCTACAATTGGACGGTTTTTGATACCGATTGCGATGCAACTAGTGGAGTCTGAATCTAGTCGTCTCACCTGGAAAGTTCACATCAGCCAATTGAAACCATACCATGGCTTAGTGGATTTGAAAAGAGGGGTAGGAGATTCCTCTGGCTAGGGGGTTGCCACTTGTTGTAGGTATAACTTGTAATTTTCTATGTTTTGCCTATTTAAGTTTTGTGCGAGGTGGAAGACGAGTTTGGGGGAAACGGAATAGAGATGTAGTCATTTAACATTTGTTCTTTAGCTTTCACATGTATTTATAGTTATAAATTTGTGTATTTCTGTGGCCATCTGAAATATTTACTGTGTTTACCTGTACAAGTGACATTTTGAGTATTTACACAGAAATAATTAGGTTTTGTATGATTCTATATAATTTTGTATATTTAAGTTGTTGTTTTTTTGTAAAAAGGAGGATTGTGCTACGTAACAGCATGAGGACTATTTGTAATGTGTGCCAGTAGATGGCACTTCATGCCCACGGTGGTCAAAGGTGGAGTGCATAATAATAGGTCAGTGATGTATGGATTGTTGAACAGGATAGGACTGACACATGTACCACATGAGGCAAAACAGTCAGATGGAAAATATTTCTGAGTGCCAGTGGGCCAGTGTATTAGAATGTTTAAACCATTTTGATTTTGATTTTTTTCACTCTCGATAATGAAGGATGCACTCAAGCACAGAAAGGAAGTATCTGATTGGACGACATTAGGGGTGCTAGCACCACGAAAGTTATCGAGGTTCAAATCCCAGTGGCCACGCCGTCTAAAAGTCAGGTTCATCTAATTACGGTGGGGGATGTTGTAATCGAATCTCTGCCGGGTAAACTGTTGATAGTTTTAACTTCACGTGAATAATTCTGGAACATTTTCTTAATAATCCCTACTGCACTATCATAATTAATATATATAGAAGTTTAGCCAGAAAGGGTTCATGTAACTCATCTAGTTATGATGGTGGAGTTCAAGGATCGAATCTCCGCTGAGGTGTACTATCACTAAGTCTCAATAAATGGTTTTCCTCTCCCTTACTCCATGTAAACGCTGGAACATTTCTACCTTACTACTCCTCCGCCAACTGTGGACCATGTTGGTATAGTGGATACCTACATCTGCGCATGTCAGAGGATACCGTAAAATCAATTTTAGTAGACATTTCTGGGGGGATAGCGGCCCCTAACTGAGGCTTCCGAGGCCCCTGATGATGCATAATCAGAGCTGTGTTAATATTCCCTAGTTGCGACATCAAAGTTTCCCTTATCAATGTGTCTTACCTTCGGGGGATTTGACACACGAAGAGGGGTGGTGGAGTGATGGATAAATTGAAAGGGGTTTTGCTGCATTGAGCCATTGCTGGATGCTCACACACTACGCTAAACGGCTGTCGGGAGAGGTTCGTCCTGCACGCTCACTAGTGATGCCAACATTTTATGGGACGTTGCGGTAGGAGTGCCCGATGTCATGGACTGCACGTTCCCTCACCAATAATTAAAAAATCTCCCACAAATAAACTCCAACGCCAGTCCCAATCCTAACCAGACATACGATCCAATGGTACACATAAAAAACCAATGCACACATATAAAGAACTAATGGGACAGGAACCAACAAATTTGGACAAAAATAAACCAGCACAGTTACACCCTACAAAACAACTCAATGACCCAGAGGTCTATAACGTCACACATTCCAAAATAACCCGGATGCGACATCACACACATCATTGTGACATGACGTAATCATCACAATAAATACTTTTTATAGATTGGGGTTAATGGTTAAAGCTCAATTTTCCGCGAAATTTCACCCTAGCTACTTACGAGTATTACGGTGTGAAAATTACTGCACTCAGCTTCACTTTCAGTGGCGGCGTAACCAGCTGACCTGGGGGGCCATTGCCCCCTGGGAGAAATACCCCCCCCCCCGGAAATATATTTTCCCCTCCCTTCAACCTCAAACATTGTTTTATTACAACGTTAATAGTTTTTTACCCTTTTGTTAAATACTTAAATTTATCTATGACTTGTCTACAATTTGTTTTTCAACTGATAGAAATATGCGCCAACCACCTGCACGATGCAAAGATTCATGAAAGCCACCCACATTCCATGCTACAGCCAACTTCCTGTCCAAGCTCATGTCACAAGTCACCCCTTGTCCACTTTCTTTTTTAAGGCCATTTCACCATTTACCCCTCTCTACCTGTGTCCTTTGAATTTAGTGTGTAAGGAAGTGCATGTGGTGCTAGTGTTTTTCTTAAATAGAGTGTTTATAGAGGTATAATTTATTCTTTGTAAAGTAGTTTTTGTCATTTCCTGAGATAATAATTTTGTTGTGACTTGTATTACAAAGTTTGAATTTAAAAAAAAATCGCTGATGGAGTAATAATAATTGGGCAATTGCGATTCAGCGGTATACTTATATTGCGAACTATCGCAAAATATTTAAAATAGGAAATCCTTGTTCGATTATTTTGATAAAGTTAAAGAGTCTCGCGTCATTCCCAATCATGATCTCCAAATTAATAAATTTAAATAAAAGTAATGGAGGACACTAATATTGTTCAAGAATGTAATACAATACCAGGTAAGTATACTTTATTTTTAAAATCAGACATTTATCATTTGATTTTTTTGTCGCCACGCTTTACTGCCTTTCTGGGTTATATGCTTATGAACTCATTACGCTAATGAGCTATGGATAAGCTAGGTTGAATGTATAGGAAGTGTACCCTCATTTGCGTGGAGGAAGCTTATAAAGCCATTTAGGGAAAACACCACTCAGTACACCTGACCAAGATTCGAACCCAGATTTATCCATCTTCGGCAGTACGGTGTATATCGAGAGTGACCTCTTAGACCTAAGGTGACTAAATCGTGACACGCAAGAATTTTAGCTATTAAGTTGGCCGTCTGTGTGTATTATTTCCCGCCACTCAAGCTGCATTTCTCTCCCCCTTCCGCTACATACTATACACCCCCTCACACTGCCACGGGCCACTCTGTACACATTCCTTAGTTGCTATTTGGTGGCATACTGACTGCTTGCTATGTACTGTGTTATACTCGGTCTTAAAATATTTGTTTTTCATTAAAAATAGGAATAAAACAAAAAATTCAAAATTCCTATTCCAATCAGGAATTAAAAAATTTATATTACCTTACCAATTTTTTGAAAAATGGTGGTGGTACGTAGATAAGTTTAGGTCAGTGATTTTGGGGTGGAGTGGCACACCCAAGATTATCTCAGATAGTGGCATGCCAGATTTTTTTTATCACATCATTCGGCCACCGAAGTGGGTCATTCGATATATTACAAAGTAAAAGGACTACAGTTGAGTCACAATAACACAATACAAAATGGGAGATCAATGCGATATTTTTTAAAACGTATGATTTGAATTTTTAATTAAATTTAGTTAAATATAAACGTATGGTATTATTATTTTGTGAGCTTAACAATATTTTGTGACACTATGAATGATCGTTAATACAATTACACTAGGCCTCAGGGACGTAGCCTGGACATCTAGATCCTTTGTGTTATTTAATATATACATATATTTTTACAAAAAAATCCATAAATAGAAATTAAATGGCAAATTTCTTATTAAAAATAATTTTGTATTCCCATCGTCAAATATTGTTAGTAAATAAGATTTTTCCTTTTTTTAGTCTAGGAAATGAGGATAGAGATAATAACGCAGCTGCTGGTCCCAGTCACTCAAAAAGAGAGGATGTAGCTTTGGAGTTTGATGGAAGTAATAATAGTTGCGGTTTCGTCCAGCTATAACCTTTCCCTGTGCTAAATTACACTGAGAAGTCAAAAGGTGATAAGAAAATCAAACGTCATGACCATAAATTTATTCAACGCTGGTATTCTGAATTTTCTTGGCTTCACTTTCAAAGTGAAGAAGTTGGCATATTGTGCTTCGAACGTAAGAAATCTCTTTGACCACAACTCGAAACGTGAAACCACGTTCATTAGTAAAAGTTACAAAGAGTCTGAAAGTAAATTTAAATTACATGCAAAGAACAGTATGCACAAGGAGGCTGTAGAAAAAACAACTAAAAAAAATGTGATTCAGTGGCAAAAAAAATGTATAAAGAAAAAGAAAAGCAGCAAATTGTAGCCCTAAAGGCATTACATGCACAAATGACGTCTCTTAGATATCTTTGAAGACAAGGCATTCCAATACGAGGTCACACAATAACAGTGATGGAAACTATACGGCGTTACTGGCTGCGCACTGGTGACATTTCGGAACTCAAACAGTTTAGTTCTCGATCGAAGGACTTCACTGAACATGACATGTAAATTGAAATTATAAAAATGATGGAAGACACTGTCCTAAGAGAGATATTGAATGAAATACGGAACGTTAAACAATTTAGTTCGATTGTAGATGAGACTACAGACATTTCCAAGAAGGAACAAGTTTCAATCTCTTTAAGAATTGTAAATGAAAATATGGAACCAGGAGAGTACTTTTTAGGTTTCTATGAAACAAGTTCAACCACAAGTTATGTCCTAAGAAGTCTGATCATGAATACCTTGACGCGATTTCACATCTCCCTGGAGAATGTTCGTGGTCAATTCTATGATGGCGCTTCAAATATGCAAGGAGCTCATAATGGTGTCCAAGCTAAAATAAAATAAAATAGCCGTTAGCAATGTATGTGCATTGCATTAATAATTGTTTGAATTTAGCGCTCCAAGACACTGCTCGTGCAATCCTCTTATGAAGGACTGTTTGCAATGGTTACATGATGTGGTCATAGATATGAGCACAAGTAAAAGAAAATAGGAATTTCTACGCATCACAAGTGAGTCCGAAGATGTTCCAAACACTACTCCAAAAGCGCTCTGCACGACGCGTTGGACCGTTCGATACTCTTCTATTGTTAGTGTCATTCATTATTACATATCCAGCTGTACTTCGAGCGCTAGAACAGCTCAATGTATCAGGTGAAGATGTGTCGAGCACTGCACGAGGTCTTTACAATCAGTTTTTAAAGTGTGAAGTTTATTTGGGAATGCTAATAGGAAAAAAGTTTTCTGCTGCACAGAAAACCTTGCCTTAATCTTAGAGAGCCCTAAGCAAACTGATAATAGAGGAATGGAAGCAGCTATCTCACCTGTAAAATATTTAAGGAGTATCAGATCCGAAGAGACGTTTGACTCACTGTGGAGTGAGATGGAAGAGACCCAACAAAAATATGATCTTATACCAATCAGCCTGTCACGAACCAAGAAAGTTCTAAGGAAACTAGAGCATAAACAAGGAAGCATAGAACCGACAGTGATTCTCAGTAGACAAGAATTAATGAGGAAAACGTACTACGAGCTAGTTGATACAGTCACAGTACAGATCGAGAGGCGCTTTACTAACATTGATTCAAAGAAACTTTGCATACTCGAAAGGGTTCTTTTAAGAGCAGTCGTGGAATGGGCTAGTGATGAAGAAACATGACACACACTTAGAGACTATGGTTTAAAAACGAATTTTGTTGAACTAGATGCAAAAATGTTGGCACGAATTACTTCCACCCAGCCTAAGTGTTTAAAAGATCTAGTTGACATTTACAATGCGATGCCTGAGAGTACAAGGCGATTATTTCCAGTAACTTGGAGATTTTGAAGTTGCTTTTAGTCGTCCCATCACCAACAACAAGTGCTGAAAGAACCCTTTTGGCCTTAAAGTGACTCGAGACATAGCTACGTACCACCATGGGTCAATATCGGCTAAATCACTTGGCCATTTTGCATGTCTACAACGAACGAGTTGACAATCTTGATATTGATGCGTTGTGTGAAGAGTTTGTCAAAGCTAACACATATCATGTGAGTGTATTTGGAAAGTGATAATACATATCATGTGTTCATTTGACAGACTTGTTTTGTATGAATTATAATGCATTCATACCCATACATCACAAATGTTAAATTTTAAAACAAAAGAAAAACTTAATTTGAGATATTCTATGTACATCATAGTTAGGTCTAGTTCTATTTACAATTATTTAAACTTTGTGACAATGTAAATAAATATTTAAATCTTGTTATAGGACTAGTTACAGTAGTATAAATATTTGACTAAAACTACTTTTCTATTAGTCCTATTTTTAAATTGTACAAGATCGCTAACTAGAGTGATATTAAAATTTTGTTTGTCAAATAAAATTATATAAATATTTATAATTTTTTTTATTGCTGTGTGATATTGCTCGTTCATGATTTAATTGAAATATACTTGGTTGAAAAATATGACAGGGAAATTGAACTCATAATTTTTTCTTAGCACGAGGTTTTGTTTAAGTTTACAAATATTATTGTTGAGCTCTAGGCAACACCAGAACGGTTGAGTAAGATAAAATTATAATTTTAGTGCATATTATGATTTTATTTATTTGTAAAATTCAATATATATTTAGATGACCACTTCAAATAGATTTTAGGAATATCCATTTTACAAAAATGATATTAGGGCTGCGAAGGGAAGTCCCTATATTCACTTTTTTTCCCCTTGCCTCCCGCCTCCTGCCCTCGACTCTTAGCTCGATAGGTAGACGCGATAGTGCTAAGATAACGTAAATATATTGATTGATTTTGTAATATTTGTATTTTGTTGCTCGTGAAAGAAAGAACATCTCGCACTGGTGTGTGGAATGCCTACAAAGTAGGAGGTGCTACACGGCTCTATACTCTCAATTGAAATTGACAGAATGATGGAGAGATGTGTGCGTCATACGAACGATCTCTTAGACTGGATGAGACAAGTTCGGGAGAGTCTCAAGTATTGTTCCAGAGTCTGAGTGTGTAAGGATAGGCACAGCAACTGAATATACAAACATGTACAATTTCAAATATGAGACAAGTTCAGAATATAACACAGTATCATGTGGAACAAGTAACATACAATTTGTATTTTATCAGTCATTTTGTTTATAATATAAAGAGTATGGAGATAAAATATCAATAAAAATAAGTTATTCATAACCCTAAGCACGAAACGAACTCTGGATAACTCAAGTTACTTGTAAGAAGTATATTCTAACCAGACTTAACGGAATATTTGTATTTATATACACTCCGTTTACCCCAAAAGGTAGCAGTATTACCTTGACGGACAACACTACAAGTAGTTAGGATGCACCACCAGTCCAACTTGACCTTGAGAATTACTCCTCATTCCCTTATCTCCCTCCTTCAATCCTGGAAATTGACTTCTCATGATGATGTAGCGATAGTTTGGTATAACTTGCACCGCTAAAAACGAGCTTTAAAGATGACGGGGCAGCACGCAGCCCACATTACATCCATTTACCTACAGACTAAATTTGATTAGCTCTTATCTCAACTACCATTAATGGTAGTAAAATATTGGGGGGGGGGGGGTAGAGGAAGTTAGAATCGAGTCCCGGCCAGATAAACTGTTGGTAGTTCTCCCTCCACGTAAAAAATGCTGGAACATTTTCTTAATCATACCTACCGCACTATCATAATTAATATATATATGTATGCGTTAAGCCAGAAAGGGTGCGTGTAGCTCATATAGCTATGGCGGTGGAGGTCGGGGGTTCGAATCTCCACTGAGGTGTACTGTCATTAGTTCTAAATAAATGGTTTCCCTCTCCCTCTCTCCACGTAAATGTTGGAACATTTCTACCTTACTCCTCCGCCAACAGTGGTCCATGTTGGTATGGCGAATATCTAAATCCACGCATGTCGATGGACGATACCACACAACCAATTTTAGTAGACATTTCAGGGGGGATAACGATCCTAATTGAGGATTCCGAGGCTCCTGATTGTGTGTTATCAGATCTGTGTAAATACTCTCTA
Organism: Timema cristinae; assembly: GCA_039000515.1. Lineage (NCBI taxonomy): Eukaryota > Metazoa > Arthropoda > Insecta > Phasmatodea > Timematidae > Timema > Timema cristinae. The sequence goes on along the minus strand of JBCFYV010000428.1, from coordinate 25,438 downwards.
TTTGCGACATCAAAGTTTCCCTTGCAAATGTGTCCTAGCCCTGGGGGAGATTTGATTATAGAGTTTTAACATATATTTAATTACATTATCTTTACTAGGCCTATGTATTTTTTCTCATCACCTTATAGTAGCCTTTCGGGTTGTAGGCATGCGTTAATTAATTATGCTAATAGAATAGTAATAAGGTAAGAGGAAATGCACCCTGGTTTAAGTGGAGGAAAAGTGGGTAACCATTTAGGAAAAAACATCATCACTCATTTCGATACACCCGACCGGGATTCGAACTCCAACAGTCCAATCACTGTCAATCCAGACCAACACGAGAGTGACGCAGTAAGCAATGTGTCCACCGATAATGTTTACATATTCTTATATTCACATTTTATTGTTTTAAATAGTATAACATTTTCATCAAGGATTTGTCACTGCGTCTCACAATCCGTTCTGGTTGTACGCATCGGAAATATAAATAAATCGTAATTGTTAAGTATGATGAATCTATACTTGAGATAAAGTGCACCCTCATTAGCATGGAGGGTAAGTGAAAATACACTTGTAAAAACAACACCCTCAGCAAGACCGACAGGGACTCGAACTCCGATTTAGCTCTTCCCGGCAATCCAACCTACTGTGAGAGTGACACCTTAGACCATCTGACACTGAATCTGACTTCATGGTCGTGTTCTTACCCATACATGTGGTCACGTGGACTAAACATCAAGTTCATGTAGACTGGTTTACTGGTGGTGGGAAGGTCAAGGTTTATATAATGGTTGGGTATATTCAGAGTGATAGTTTTCCCCTCTCCTTCCACGCAATTACGAATACAGTTACTCTGAACTCTACCTTATTCATCCTTGCCACATTAACGTAATTAAAATGCAAATAGGCCGTACAGGTAGTGAGATGCGGGACAAAATAAAAGCGTGTTATTATAATCCACCCACCCCTCCCTCTACTTATTCTGAGTACAGCACTGTATTTGGTTTAGCACCACGTATTACTACCCGTTCGGGTTATATGCCAAGAGGACTGTATATTTTTGCCCCTTTATTATATTTTAGTCAGATTCAACTGGCTACTGGATTGTTCTTGGTCGCTTAGTTCGGTAATCGACCACAGAAACACATTTTCACTTCTGACAAGAGTATTGTACTGTCACACAATAAACTAAAGATTAAAGGTTCTCGGTTGGGGAAGTTTGAGTGGCTACCTACTACTCACCCCTCTCCCCCATTACAAAACTGTCTTTGGGAAAGAGATTTGAAATCTGTCAACCGGCTTCAGTAAGATAGCGGAGTAAAAATAAAATCTTGCTGTAAAGAAGGACATAGATTCTTCCTCCTAGAGGTATTGCCCCCTTTTGAGGCCTCTAACGTCAAACACAAGGGTCACGCGGTTTAAAAAAGTAGTGGGGAAGCTCCTTAAAGATAAAACTAATATAGTTGTCAATATAAAGTGAATCTGACGCGTCACGATTATTCCGACCACTGCAACAGCCTTAATGAAGACGCACCATCTGGTGTAATGCTTGCCAACTTATTCCAAGCTAAGCCAGATCCACCCTAGCGGTTTTCAACATTCAAAAAAGATCTTGGCCAGTTGTGGTGTCCTTCAATGGTTCAACTGATAACAACTTTTCTGTAATTGCAAAATTATACTCACTTCCTCTGATAAACACAAGCACTTGGAAGGTATCTTGTGTGTTAGTGCTCTCATCTAGCGTCAATGAATGACTTGCCAGCCTCAAGTAGCTGTTCTGACATATTCTGAGAAATGGCATCAAAACGACGTACTATAGTTCTCCCGTACTACTATATAGCTTCAATCTTTGTTTTGACTTTTGGGCAGACAATATCAAGAGCAATAAGCACACAGTCCTTTAAAAACTCTCCTTCACAAAACTTTTGTTATGTTTGGCAATTTTATGAGCAAGTACAAAACTTGCCTATGTGGCAGCCTCTTGTATGGTTATCTGTTTTCCAAAAACATTGTATTGTCGTTTTAAACTTCCAAACAAGTTAGTAGCTTTTTGCTGTAATTTACTTTCTGATAAGCTACTTCCAAACTTACTCTGCTTAGTTTGAAAATGTCTCTTCAAATTGTATTCTCAAGTACAAAAGTACTTGTACGTCCATTCCTTGTTAAAAACATGGCATTCCTCTACAATTTTACGTTTTTTCACAGTAGCATTCATTGTTAGGGATAACAACTTGAAATATAATACACAAATACAGCGCTCGGACGATGACGGTTGGTGGACTGGTGGAACTCGGTCGTGCAGGTAGTGGTGGAAGGGACCAGATGAAATGGGGGTAGATAATGTTTCTTAGTCAAGACTATGATGAGAAATTCTCCACTACCACGCGGCCACTCAATACAGTTCACTTTTACCGTAAACACAAGCTTGTGCACATGTAACACCACAAAAGAGCTTGCTAATTTGTTCACATGTTCATAAACACACCCTGATTATGTATTTAATTTGTAATTTTTGTTATAGTTTGCCCACGCGAGGTGCAGTACAAGATAGTTCAGTATATATCCGAGAACTAGGACATGTTTCATGTGCTTACCAGCAACAGCGAGGGGAATACCTTTGTCAGCAAGGAACGCAATTTACTGAAATCTCAAAGCCTAGCACCTACGTCAGAAAAAAACACATTACAAATAAGATTATTTAAAAAAGTTTCTTACATTTTGGTTGAAAAAAGACTTTTCTTCCTTGAGCTATTTCCTCCAATTAGTTTTTTATGCATAATAGTGACCGCACTTGAATAACAACTACACAAATCTAGAACAATGTGATATAACTATCAAACACGTGATATAGCTTGTAATGCACTATTCAATGTAAACATATGCTGGCAATGAATCAGACGTATGACACCACGACTAGCACCGTTGCGTATTCACAACACTCCTACATGGTACCAGTTAAAGCTGTTATATCTCAGAAACAGTTTTTGTAAATGTTTGATCACATCATACTACGTAGCATGAACTAATTGAGGGATACTTGGAGGAGATCAAACCTATTTACCTTTAATTTTCAAAATATTACAGCTGTTGGTAAAATTACATAGCACCAGTAATCTTAAGTTAATTTAATTTAAAATTCTAAGTATTTTATTGAGTGAATAGAATATAAATATAGTTGACATTTATTGCGAGACTGACGTCTTAAACTACGTGTCCACTCAAAATAGCTTCTATGAGCATTCAATTTTCTAACATTAACTGGGGGAGAGGAGGGTAGAACATCCCTAAAAATCCTTTTTGTAACTTGCCCCTCCCCGCTACTCCCGCGCCACTCTTCTTACACAAAAACAGTTCCACAGCTAATGTATAATTAATAATGTTCTTATTTCTTAGGATTTAGTAGTAGACCCTAAGTCTTAACTTCATGTCATAAACTTACGATTTTGAACCCCCCACTAAAATTAAGTTCCTCCTAAGCCAGTGCTAAAATTAAAACATCAATATACAACATGTCTGGTATAATTAATGTGCTTTGCTCGTTTCTCACAACTTCAAGCCATACCAACTATTTACATTGTTACGTAAACACATATCGTAAAGTTTGGCTTATTAAGTTTGGACATACGAGTTCTATAGTAAACAAGAACTAGGTGGACTGAGAATCAGAATCATAATAATAACAAACTCAAAGCAAACAATAACTTTGTATGCATTGAACTCACTAGGTACCAAATGAAAAGCAATCTCTCATTTGCGACAAATGTCCAATGTTAGGGTGGTTTGTAATAATCAGGAAAAAATTGAACTAAATACAGGCTACGGACTATAGGTCTAATTAAATATAATTGCAAACATTGAGTCAATAATGTCGACCATTGTAGAAATATGTTTATTTGCTTCGTAAAACTATATAATGAAAAAAAAATATCAATAATATTTTGCCTCAGGACCCGATATTCATGGGTTCAAATCAAGCTGGGGTTGCGAGATTTTTCTTGAGCGATAAAAATCCGTAGCATAACCACCTTCGGAAGGGAAGTAAAGCCACCAATGGTTTCACACCCTCACTTCACGCAAATGCTGGTACACTTCCTCTGCATTCAACCTTCCTCGTCCCTAACACATTAGTGTAACTAGTACATAGACGTATAAGCCAAACGTGTAGTAAGACGTGGTGATAAAAAACTCCTTAAGGATTACTATCTTTTTCATTACTAATTGAGGTTTGTGAATTTTGGTTTAGTAATAGATGTTAAAAGATGATACAAAATATGATGTTGGTCGTAAGATAAAGAATAAGATGAATGGATGCCCGTGTTCGTGGAAGAACTGGTTTAACTTGTGAGTTCTTAGACTGACAAAGTATACTGCTATCACGTGGTGCTTCTACCGAAATCTATCTCGGGACCCTGGTCTCCGACGATACACTCCAAGCACCAGTACTATGGATGACCCGAAGAGGTCGTCTGTATCGGAAAGGGGTCGGTCAGAGTGATCACCCGTGAAATAGATGGAATTGTGACACCCTTTTGCCAAATAGTCAATGTCTTTTATACCTATAAATTGTCTCCTTTCAGCTTTAATAGCTTACACATTGTTATGAACTGTCAGTGCTCTACTGCAACCTCTCTAGTATGTTAGTTCATAAGTGCTAAGCCAACAATAATAGCACGTGTATCAAATCTAGTCATGTGAGTCAATACAAACATTAAAATATTGTTCGGTGGTTATGGCAGAAGAAACAATAAGTTTAAAATGATTATGTTCACAATTTTATAATCTTATAACTGGCCACCATAAATCGGGATTATGAGAATAATTTTAGAAAGAGTGTTGGAAGTCAAGGAAGAGTTTCATCGTCCGGCAAAGACGTTCGATAGAGTGAAATTGAAGAAATCAAGAACATCGGTGTTAACTAGAAAGACAGAATGCAAAAAGAAAACCTATACCTGGGACAGCGAGTGAAGGTGAGGCTGGATGATGGAGAAACCAAGAGCGTAGAGATGAGAAGAGGAGTGAGACAGGGATAATGTTTGTCATACAGTCTGTTCTACTTGTATGGTGAATGGTTGGTCAAGAAAACCCTAGAGTGACGTGGCAATTTCAGGACAACTAAATTTTGTTAAAGAAATTCTAATGTCAACTTGGGCACCACAGTAGTGGTATTGGTCACCTATAACAGGCTGTGATATGCTGGATTTGGTCACGTGACCACGCCTACTCGCTCACCGATTGGCTGTTGGATTTCCCCTCCCCTTTTCTTGACCCTCTCCCCTCTTCATGACCCTTTCCACTACGGTCCGGTCTAGTACCTGTATCTCTCTCCACGTTAAACAACCGGTCCGGTTTAATACCTGTATCTCTCCACTTTAAACAACCGATCCAGTCTAACACCTGTATCTCTCTCCACGATAAACAACCAGTCCGGTCTAACACCTATATCTCTCTCCACGTTAAACAACCAGCCCGGTCTAACACCTGTATCTCTCTCCACGTTAAACAACCAGTCCGGTCTAACACCTGTATCTCTCTCCACGTTAAACAACCGGTCCGGTCTAATACCTATATCTCTCTCCACGTTAAACAACCAGTCCGGTCTAACACCTGTATCTCTCTCCACGTTAAACAACCGGTCGGTCTAATACCTATATCTCTCTCCATGTTAAACAACCAGTCCGGTCTAACACCTGTATCTCTCTCCACGTTAAACAACCAGTCCGGTCTAACACCTGTATCTCTCTCCACGTTAAACAACCGGCCGGTCTAATACCTATATCTCTCTCTATGTTAAACAACCGGTCCGATCTAACACCCGTATCTCTCTCCATGTTAAACAACCGGTCCGGTCTAACACCTGTAACTTTCTCCACAATAAACAACTGGTCCGGTCTAATACCTATATCTCTCTCCACGTTAAACAACCGGTCCGGTCTAATACTTATATCTCTCTCTACGATAAACAACCGGTCCGGTCTAATACCTATATCTCTCTCCACGTTAAACAACCGGTCCGGTCTAATACCTGTATCTCTATTCACGTTAAACAACTGGTCCGGTCTAACACCTGTATCCCTCTCCACGTTAAACAACCGGTCCGGTCTAACACCTGTATCTCTCTCCACGTTAACCACCAGTCCGGTCTAATACCTGTAACTTTCTCCACGTTAAACAACCGGTCCGGTCTAATACCTATATCTCTCTCCACGTTAAACAACCGGTCCGGTCTAATAATTATATCTCACTCCACGTTAAACAACCGGTCCGGTCTAATACCTGAATCTCTCTCCACGTTAAACCAGCAGTCCGGTCTAATACCTGTAACTTTCTCCACGTTAAACCACCAGTCCGGTCTAATACCTGTATATCTCTCTCGACGTTAAACAACCGGTCCGGTCTAATAATTATATCTCACTCCACGTTGAACAACCGGTCCGGTCTAATACCTGTATATCTCTCCACGTTAAACAACCGGTCCGGTCTAATAATTATATCTCACTCCACGTTAAACCACCAGCCGGTCTAATACCTGTATATCTCTCTCCACGTTAAACAACCGGTCCGGTATAATAATTATATCTCACTCCACGTTAAACAACCGCTCCGGTCTAATACCTGTATCTCTCTCCACGTTAAACAACCGATCCGGTCTAACACACCGTATCTCTCTCCACGTTAAACAACCGGTCCGGTCTAATAATTATATCTCACTCCACGTTAAACAACCGGTCCGGTCTAATACCTGTATATCTCTCTCCACGTTAAACAACCGGTCCGGTCTAATAATTATATATCACTCCACGTTAAACCACCATTCCGGTCTAATACCTGTATATCTCTCTCCACGTTAAACAACCGGTCCGGTCTAATAATTATATCTCACTCCACGTTAAACAACAGGTCCGGTCTAATACCTGTATCTCTCTCCACGTTAAACAACCGATCCGGTCTAACACCGTATCTCTCTCCACGTTAAACAACCGGTCCGGTCTAATAATTATATCTCACTCCACGTTAAACCACCAGTCCGGTCTAATACCTGTAACTTTCTCCACGTTAAACCACCAGTCCGTTCTAATACCTGTATATCTCTCTCAACGTTAAACAACCGGTCCGGTCTAATACCTGTATATCTCTCTCCACGTTAAACAACCGGTCCGGTCTAATAATTATATCTCACTCCACGTTAAACCACCAGTCCGGTCTAATACTTGTATATCTTTCTATCCACGTTAAACAACCGGTCCGGTCTAATAATTATATCTCACTCCACGTTAAACAACCGGTCTGGTCTAATAATTATATCTCACTCCACGTTAAACCATCAGTCCGGTCTAATACCTGTATATCTCTCTCCACGTTAAACAACGGTCCGGTCTAATCCCTGTATATCTCTCCACGTTAAACCACCAGTCCGGTCTAATACCTGTAATTTTCTCCACGTTAAACCATCAGTCCGGTCTAATACCTGTATATCTCTCGCCACGTTAAACAACCGGTCCGGTCTAATAATTATATCTCACTCCACGTTAAACAACCGGTCGGTCTAATACCTGTATATCTCTCCACGTTAAACCACCGGTCCGGTCTAATACCTGTATATCTCTCTCCACGTTAAACAACCGGTCCGGTCTAATACCTGTATATCTCTCTCCACGTTAAACAACCGGTCCGGTCTAATACCTGTATATCTCTCCACGTTAAACCACCGGTCCGGTCTAATACCTGTATATCTCTCTCCACGTTAAACAACCGGTCCGGTCTAATACCTGTATATCTCTCTCCACGTTAAACAACCGGTCCGGTCTAATAATTATATCTCACTCCACGTTAAACCACCAGTGCGGTCTAATACCTGTATATCTCTCTCCACGTTAAACAACCGCTCCGGTCTAATACCTGTATATCTCTGCACGTTAAACAACCGCTCCGGTCTAACACCTGTATCTCTCTCCACTTTAAACAACCGCTCCGGTCTAACACCTGTATCTCTCTCCACTTTAAACAACCGGTCCGGTCTAATACCTGTATCTCTCTCTCACTTTAAACAACCGGTCCGGTCTAATACCTGTATCTCTCTCCACGTTAAACAACCGGTCCGGTCTAACACCTGTATCTCTCTCCACGTTAAACAACCGGTCCGGTTTAATACCTGTATCTCTCCACTTTAAACAACCGGTCCGGTCTAATACCTGTATATCTCTGAACGTTAAACAACCGGTCCGGTCTAACACCTTTATCTCTCTCCACTTTAAACAACCGGTCGGTCTAATATCTGTATCTTTCTCCACGTTAAACAACAGTCCGGTCTAATACCTGTATATCTCTCCACTTTAAACAACCGGTCCGGTCTAATACCTGTATATCTCTGAACGTTAAACAACCAGTCCGGTCTAACACCTGTATCTCTCTCCACTTTAAACAACCGGTCCGGTCTAATATCTGTATCTCTCTCCACGTTGAAAATACATCAATAATGTTTAGAATATAGTTGACGCCCCGGTTGTACTTATTTAAAGCTCTCATATCTACTAGATCAATCTCCCACACATCGTCAATATTGGACACTGTACGGGTTACGTGGGAACCTTTTTCTTAAACCATGGTGAAGAGTGTACGCATCCTGCCCGGTCAACCATTCGTCTACTTTTATTTTATTCAACCGACTATACTTTTTAAGATTGGTAGCGCTCGAGAAAGCCGAAGGTCGCGGGAGATTGTAATATAATTTTTTTAACGTTGCGCTCATCTCAGTGTGTTCCAGCGTGGTCTGGCGGGAAACAGTTTAGAAATGATTGTTTTATATTTCAATCCTCTACTGGACGTTATTTTCGCGTTTGGACCAAAGTTTTGTCGATGAGCGCTCGTGGCAATTAGTATGTCTTTATATTTTTTTAAATCACTCTCTGTAATTATATCTTTATTTACGTTTCTTTTGGTCAACAACTCCCAAAGTCCTTGCGTGCCTTTATAGTGTGTGTTACCCAGGTATATATCGTTATCGTCTACGGTGAAACTCGAATTGCCAATTTTAAAAGTATCCCCTCTTTTCTAATTCCAAATATAGGGTCAGTAGACACTCTCCGGTGGACGTAAGGTGATAAATATTTTCCCGCTATGCTCCCGAACAGGCGTGAGGAACCTGTTTCAATTTCATCAGATTCTGATCTAGGTACAAAATATGACTCACCTTCCACCCACCCCCCCCTCCTTCTCTGGCGAGTCTACAACACTAATAGGACTGCTTTGATATGTGGTCTCGTCTGAAATGAATCGAGGAGGTGGAAACGCCGGCTGCCTCCTAGTTCGTTTTCTTTTTCGTCGTGCAAGGTCAACCGGTTTACGTTTTATTAGTGTGGGGCCCACGATGGGTATTTTAATTGGTTGTTTCGTACTCTCCCTGTTTGTTAAATAACGCTGCTGATGTTTTCTAAAACTGGCCAATCTTTGATAATCGTCCATTTTTTTCCTAGATTTCAGAATTTTTTTCATCTGTACAAAATCAGTGGTGGCGGCGACATTGTCATCGCGTTTATTGTGAAATAGTTCTGGCGGGACTAGAAGCATCTGTTTAAGTTGTGACATATTATTATTATTTAACCAACGCGCCTACGAGAGCTGAAAGAATAGCGGGTAGTATGATGCTTAAGAAGCCGCCCGATTGAACGACTATATTTCTTTTTCTCTTCAACGAAACACCGCTGCTAGCCAATTTACGCATACAATTTTTATACTTTATTAATTTTCCCTTACTCTTTTACTAATTTTAATATTATTGTGTTGTTATAACATCCGGGTCTACGACTTTAAGAATAGCTTTGCGCAATTTAGGACTGGCCGTTTTCAACAAAGACAGTACGTGTCTATTTTTCTTGACTAGTTTCATCTAGTAGTCTAGCGGGGACAAACACTTTGCAAATAGTGTCAAATATGTCCGTTTTGAAGCGCAAGCGTTCGTCGGCATTCTGACTCAGATTAAATAGTAAATACCCGTGAGCGGATTCGGTTGCTTTCCTATAGATTATTTGTATTTCGGACGGATTATCCGGATAAACTTGTCTAGCCAGATAGTTTATCTGTGTTTGATCACGCGGGTTTTTAAACACTACAATGTATTTAGCGTTGAGTGAGATGTCACGTGACTTACTCCCTGATGGAAAAGATTTTGTGTGATCAGAATAACCGATAGGTTTCTATGATGACTGCCCTTGGTGAAAAGTTCACTCACTTTTTTAGAATAAACCTCGTTCATTAAATCGTCCAGCACGATGAGTTGAGGCCCGCCGGCCTTAAAATTGAAATTGTCCGGTACACCTTTGTGTAGTGTGACGTGACTGGTTATTCGCGAGGGAATAGAATTATTCTCACTAAAACACCATAGAATTCTATCAAATTTATCCACGCTGCACACCTGTTTTAAATTTAACAGAAAATTTTCTACAAAAGTAGTTTTCCCGCAATTAGACGGTCCCGCTAATATCAGTGTGAAAGGGTGTACAAACACAGACATCGATGTGCACCCGTCTAGTGTTGGTATAAAACTAAAAAATAAAAATTACGATTTCAAATTTATAGTAGTGGTGGTAAACCAATAAATTTTTTATGGACGAAATATTTATCATAATTATGATGGACAGCCCATAGTCTAGCATATCAATAACAAGTTGATGATTTATTTTTATCCACATTAAAAAAAATTCTTTTCCTTTACATAAATTATAGTAGAGACGGCGAGTGGGCATTTTTTTTTAAATTGATCAGATTTCATCGTCAGAGACAATCACAATGTTATGCCACGCGGTAATTATGTAAAGGAAGCATATCAATAACAAGTTTTTTTTATCTTCAATTTCGTCACCTTTACATAAATTATAGTAGAGGAGGCGAGAGAGAGAGAGTGGTGGGGGTTCCAACAAACCATTCCCTGAGAAATTTAACATTAGCCAGGGTGCAAATCGATTTTATATTTTTATTCCTGTGACCGAAACATTTATCATGATTATTTGAGACCCTATCCTTCAGGGAGGGACACCCCAAGTCCATCATGTCAATGACAAGATGATTTTTTTTTTCCAGAATTTCCATTAAAAATTTTCTCTTCTCCTCCCCCTTTACATAAATTATAGTACACGAGAGAGTGGCCATTTTAAAAAGGGATTTAAATAGATCGGTGATCGTATCACCGTCGTCCCAATGGAGACCGTGGTGATTGTACGTGAGCCAATCGCACTGTTTTTGAACATGGCGGGGTAATTTTGAAAAACAATAGGGGGACTTAAAAGTCCAGTGGTGAGTCACCCTTTCACACATTGACACAACACTACATTCTTTTAAAATAAATGTATTGTTCTCGTCTTTGAATCCTTGCAAGTCAACAATCATGTTTGTCATGTTGGTGGTGGTGGTGGTGGTGGTTGTGATCCAAAACTGTAAAGGAAAGAAAACCAATTAACAGTCACTGTGTGTGTGTGCGTGCGGAGACAACTGTAAAAAAAAAACAGATCCCAGTCACGTACATAAATATCACGATGATGTCAGACATTGATGACATTTTTTCTTTATAGACGGCGGACCATCAATCTGCGTTACGCCCCTATTATAATGTTCCAAACAATATTTATAATCTTTCAATTCGTGCTGCGCAGAGGGAGAGAGTAAGTTCCAAGCGCGATTTATATCTCTAGACGCGTATGTTTTTATAAATTCTATAGGTAAATTATTCAACTCCGCGGCAGACATCAGACACAAATCCTGCTTCTCCGAGTACGTGAGGATGGACGCGTTGATTTGATCCATTATACTAAATTACAATTATCCCGGACACAATCTTTTATAGTGATGTCACTCGATCCAAACCCTCCCTCCCCCCTCTGAGTGTTTGATAGCGAATCAGTGTGTTCAACTCTAGGGTAGTCAATTTTCACGCATACTAGTTGAGCAATTTTATCACCCCTTTTAATTGTGAAAACAGTGTGGCCGTGATTAATTAGTAATATGCAAATATTACCACGATAGTCTTCGTCTATAACGCCGGCCAAAACATCTATGCCGTGGTGAAGAGCCAGACTAGATCGTGGAGATATTCTACCGTACGTTCCCGCCGGTAATATAATAGAAATATTTATCTTAACTAAACGCCTGCACGAGGGGTGTATACAGCAATTGTAGGGACTTTTCAAGTCTAGACCTGCAGAGTGTGTGGTGGCTCTAACCGGTGATATGGCGTTTCTATTTAACTTTTTGAACTTTAATAGGGATGACACTGGAATCAGAGAGAGATAAGAACAATGTCAATATATATATTAGATCCTGATAGTTTTCTATACCAGCGGCCGGGGTTAGCATCAACTATAGCCGTAGGGTACGGACGTGTTGTTATTTAATCTCCTACGTTTAGTGAATACAATATTATAATTTTTTCTCTCCAACTGGGAGACGACGATGGCGCCTCTTTTTCTTTTAATTTTTCGCGGGTTAGTCACGTGTACGGGGTCCATGTCTTTCAAAATCATGTCTTTAATAGTTGTGAAGTTTACAATCTTTGTGTTTTCATAGTTCAGTGTTATACCCCTGACTTTTGTGACGGACCTGAACTCATTCGTCTCGGGGACAAACACATTGTAAGAATAATTTTTGGTCCACCAGAAACAAACTCTGTAATGTAGGCGCTCTCAGAGTAGGCGGTCAGCTCGTTTGTCATGTCGCCCAACTTGTCGCCGGTCGGTATCGTGTACGTGTCTGTCGGTCTTATCACACTTATAATAGAGTCTGTGTCACAGTAAAGACAAGAAGCGCCAAGTGCCTGAGATATGAATACAATTTCATACGGGCACCCGGTGGTCACATAGGCGGCTATAGGTACATTGACCGTATCCAGGGGGAGGACGGCTTCCTCACGGTATGTCCACGAGACGTAAGCAACCTCGTCATTGGGGAAAATAATGTTACGAACCTCTGTCCCGGGCTGGTGAGTAGGAAGAAAAAGTCTTTTGCGTTGTTCACAATTGTGGTCTGAGTTTTGTTTTCGTTCAACGCAAATCGTCCCCAGAAAGAGTTTAAACACAGTTTGGCGAGTGCGCGCTTTCCTGGATTTTTAACAATTTCGTTTTTATCCAGCACTATTCCCTCTGTTTTGAAATACTCGCTAACGTAGTTGTCTTTGTCTGCGTCTGTTTTCACCCATCCAGGGTATCCAGACGCCTCCTGTTTGATCTTGAGGAACTTGTTAATATACTCTACAAACAGTCCCCCTTCTCTGGTCTGGGGATCGAACTGGGTAATTTTATATTCCCAAAATTCGTGTACTCTAACCATTGTGTAGCCCATTTCTAGCGCTAAACGAACCTCGTCCACTATCCATGTGCCTGTAATAGTCCTGTCAGAGTCGCTGTGTAAACAATCACCTTGGTTCATCTCGTTTGCGCAAGAGGAGCATAAACAAAACATTAATTTTGATTGCGTCTTGTAGGGGAGTACGGGGTGATACAAATTTCTAGGAGGCAAAACAGTGCATTTAATTACGCCCTCTCGGTCTACCACGTCGACGGGGCAATCGTCGGCGACAAAAATATTTATAGGGTGACCTACAGGAAATTTACAATATTTGCACACCCAGGGATATAAACTGCAGACATCAAGATAGCCTATTTTTTCGTCGGGGTTTGTCTTGTAGTGTAATGTCATAGACTCACAACGTCCACCGTACAGTGCGTCACGTGGATTGAGTGGGGCAGTTTGAATCATAGGGTGATTGCTTAGCTCTAAATATAGTTGTGGGTCTTCACTCAGTATTTTGTCAAAGTCACACACTTTCATAGTTGTAACAGTGTACCCTGCGGCTCTAAATGCTCGATCCCTCAACAGAGTGCACTCGTATCGCTCGGTGAGAGTCTCTTTCGTCCCTGTTATAGTCACGTCACGGTTCGAAAGACATGTACACCCGTGGAAAAAGCAACCGTCAAACTCAAAAATCTCTCTCGTCTCGTCACAGTAGCCGTCAACTTTCCTGCCCAAAATCTCTATCTCACGCCCGTTGAAGGCGTGCCGAATATCGGGTCGGGTTTTCTCCAGATAGACTAACCATTTTATGGCTTTCACAGACTGTCTGTCACCGCACCTGTAACCCCCCTTGGGCAGTATGGCTATCGTATCGGGGGCTAGAATAATTTTCTAAATAATCTATTGCACGCCGACGAGATTGTGATAGATTCTCTAAAAACGTCTGTCGCGCCTATATTTAGAAATAAATGACGAAATGTACGACAACCCTTGCGTAATACATTTACGTCATCCACACAATAGGCCTCCAGCTCTGCCTTATTATTAAATATATACCCCTGCCGTAGTTTGTCAGCGTGCCACACCATAAAGTCATTTCGCTCATCCGGTTTCATATAATCCGCACCGAACATTTCGGGACCGGGCATCTCACCGATATAATTTAAATTCTTTTCTGTATTAAACAGATAGGGGTAGTGTTCTTTTTTACAGTCTAGTCCAAACGCTTTCGGGATCTGTCTCAGTGGCATGGGGAGGAAACATAGGCTGTCTTTAAATTGTATGTGGTCCATTGTCATGCAGAGTATTTTAGTTCCGTCCGCAATAATTTTAGGGGTGTAGTTTAGTGATAGAAATCTATTCAGGATAAATATAGTATCAAACCCCTTCCCATTATGCGCAACGCAAACAATTTTATTTGCAAACGGCCTCGGTTGTCTCAGGTAGTCGATGAAGCCGTCTACCGGATTTTCCCAAAAGGAATGAGATCGTTTCCCGCATTGGTCACAATCCTCATCCATATTATCGTTAAATTCACATTTTACACAATAGTGCTGTGCATGCAAAAAATTTGGTTCGTGTAAAAAACAATCGTCGGTTATAGCTCGATTTTGTGTAGTCTCGAAATCATAAAATACCATTAGGTAATTATCATCTAGCTCCTTTAGACTCAACACCTGCATATAACAACGATGCGGATTTTCTTTATTCTGTTTGCACGTTGCGCAGTATGATTTAAAACATTCGTGATTACTCCCCTTTGTTTTATCACAGATAATACACACCTGTCTTAAATCACAAACTGTTTTCTTACCGTCAATTTTATTCGATTTATGGCTAGTGAAACAAGCGGCAGACCTAAATATTCTGTTACAATCATTGCAATACACATTCTCACTTCCATACAAACATGGAGGTATGGACATACATTTTGGGCAAGTGTTCTTGCATAAATGTCTTGCACCTCTTTTAAAACCGGTATTACATCCGTCGCAGAAATACTGAACGGAAAATGCCGCAGCCATGTTGATTATTACGTTAAAGTGATGTGTGACGTCATCGTACAGTAGGTTAATGTACCTAGTAGAAGACGACACCCCCTCATACCACAACCCATTGAGCGTCGAGAGGGTATTATACACGCGTAATTTATATTCGTCCCCAAAATAACGTTGAAATTTATCGAGATGTTCGCGCCCCCCTCCCCCCGATAAATCTACGCGAGTTTTTGCGAGAAGCTCATCTACAGCATTGTTTATTTTCCATCCCTGAATATATGATTTATAATTAATATCATTAGTGATTTTGGCTATCGCTATTACTATAGCGTGAGCCAAACAATTCGTCAATGATTTAACAACGACAATGCTCCTTTTATGGTGACTCAGATAATCATTTGGAAGACATCTTCTTTTTAATGCTCTACCGTTTCCCCTCATCATTTTGATATGATTCACTTTAATCCTCAACACATCGGCTATACCGAATCTGGCATTACTTTGAATAACTTTTGTTAATGTATTCATAATAGTGGTCACATCAATTTGATCGCATCTACGGTAAGAAACGCCGACCGGTTTATCGAGGTTATTCTCCGTGTTCGTGATCGTGAGTCCAATTAAATCGTAAGGCGCCGTACCTCTGAGCAAGTATGCTAATAGACTAGAGAAACACGTCATTAGATAATGCATTGGACTCACGTTCGAAATCAATGGATTGAAACGAACTAAGATATATCTGCCTAAGGTGTTGAACCGACTGTAAGTTCGTTCTGTCTCCGTTATTATTGTAAATGAGTCATTAGTGTTTGTACCCGCCGCATAATCAAAAATGTGTTGCCGTTGTCTGTTAATGTTCGAGGTAGAGGGTGTGGCATTGTCACTAGATTCGTCGGGTATAAATGTTTTTTCGTAAGACACTCTAAAAAAAAGAAATAAATTTAAATAATTAATTGTTAGGTTAAATAATAAATTTGAGAAACAAAAAAATTAATTGTTAGAAAAGATAAACACATAAAAAATATTTAAAATATTAGTTTAGCTATTAAATTAATTGTTAGAATAAAATAAAAATAAATTAAATTTTGAAAAAGAGAAACAACCGTAAAAAAATTAATTGTTAAAATAAATTTAGAAAAGAGAAACACATAAAAATATAAAATATTAGTTTAACTATTACATTTTAGTTTTAATTAAAAATTGAGAAACAACCGTAAAAAAATTAATTGTTAGTTTAAATATTTAAAATAAAAACAATTAAATTTAGAAAAGATATTTAAAATAAAATATTAGTTTAACTAATAAATTGTACACTAGAGAATAGATGGTAAAATTTATCTTACTTTTAGCAGAAAACACGAGCGCTAGGTAGTTGATGCTGATTCACGTGACAACTTCTTTTCACTCGATAAGATGGCGATGAAATGATAACTTTCTATAGTTAAATTCTCTTTTTATAGATCGCAACTCCGTCAGATGTGTGTGTGTGTGTGTGTGTGTCCTTTCTACACACCTGTGTGCTGATTTCGCTCCTTTAAATGTAGTTAACCTTTCAGAAGCGACCTGAATATATAATTAGAAAGTAAAACCGTTTTCCTTGATCTTTTGCGAGTCGATGCCTGCACCTGCTAGCGAGATTTAAGTTGAATAGTAGATGATGTTCACCTTGAGAGTTAGAATTATCACGATAAATAGCGTGTGTATTTAAGTCGTTAGAATTCATAAAATGGAATCAGTCGAAGACACGAGTTTAAACGTCCCCTTCACTCATTTAAACGTCGACATATTGAGCGTCAATCTAGACATATTTTCAAAAGTAGATCTTATTTTGACAGAGTGAACAAGAGAGGAGCGCGTGGTGCTTGTAAATGTGGTGAAGAACATTTTATAACGCTTTTAGGTGATATGTCAATTTTGGAAGAGTACTCTGACGGAGATAGATGCGTAGAGCTGGGAACAACTGATTGTTTTAATAATTACACGTGTGTATTAGAGATTCTAAAAGGACCTGCATCGAACGCACGATACATTATTGTAGTTCTGAATGCTTTTCTCACTTTAAAAAGTCATACGCGTGTGGGTCAAAACGTTATTGCAAAGTTTTAAGTGACTGGTATCGCAAACACTTAGAGTGTCTGCACAATTGGAAAGACAGAGCATTAGACTTCGACGTCGCTTCTGAGACGCATACGACCAACCTACAAGCTAGGAGGGCTGATCCGAGTGCACCCACACCAGAGTAAATCAGGTAATTTATAATTTCTTTATTTATTTAAAAAAAACCAACATTTTATTGCCCTCTTATTTCTGCTATAATATATTTGTTTGATTTTTTTTTTCAAGATATGGACAAATTCATAAACGACTTCAACTCAACCAAGAGTGATGACATTCAATATATCTCTCTAAGAAGTTTAAAGGAGAATACAGTACTGGATATTATATCTTTTAATGAACGGGAAACAAAATATGGCCACGCTGTTTATGTGAAAGCCTATTTACATGATAATATCGTAGGTTTTTTTCTACCAAAGAAATATTCAGGTATTTGTTCTAAACAGCATATTGACCTTGTAAATAATTCAAAGTCTGTAATAATCTATGAGGGCATAGGGGGTGATAATTCTATTAAGCTTAGAATAGAACAAACTGGTTTATAGTTTTTTTCAATCTTTGGTAATACTGGTTTAAAAATTGAAATAAACTAATATCTGTTCATATTTGGTGTATTCATATAACAATTATATGTGTAATCTGTAGATGTGTTTATGTAAAAGTCTATTTAAAAGATAATATCGTAGACTTTGGAGTATTCCATATTCACATTATAAATCAAAGTAACAACTAAACACTATTTATAATTTTACTTTGTAACTAATATCTGTTCATTTATAATTTTACTTTGTAACTAATATCTGTTCATAATGGTTTTATGTATTCGTATAACAATTATATGTGAAATCTGTGTATTTTTTTATTATAATTAAATGTGAAAAAAAACTTGTATTTTATTTTTTTCATTTTCTAGTAATATTTCCCTCTCATTTTAATCATGTATGTTGTTTAATAAATTCGTCCTCTGTGAAGTTATTAATTTTTTTAAAGAATGCATTCTAAAGTTTTCACAACTGTTCAAATCTAGTCTATTATTTCAATTATTTTAATTTGATATATAAATAACTAGACATTTAAACTGATTACAATTCATATACACTTTAAAAACTTGCCGGCGACAGGAATGATCTTGTCGTTGACATTTAAAACTATCCTCTTCCTTTTTTAAAAAACAGGTTTTATTTTAAACAGATGGATTTCACACTGAATACAAACTCAGTTGAGAGTAAAATTTTCCAAACAATTAAATGTTATATTTTAGTCATAAAACATAATGAAAACACACTTGATATTATTATTCATTCAAATCTGATGTGTGACGTACAAATACGGAACGCGTCATTAATTTTTTTAAAGAATACATTCTAAAGTTTTCACAGCTGTTCAAATCTAGTCTATTATTTCAATTATTTTAATTTGATATATAAATAACTAGACATTTAAACTGATTACAATTCATATACACTTTAAAAACTTGCCGGCGACAGGAATGATCTTGTCGTTGACATCTAAAACTATCCTCTTCCTTTTTTTTTAAAAAAAAACAGGTTTTATTTTAAACAGATGGATTTCACACTGAATACAAACTCAGTTGAGAGTAAAATTTCCAAACATTTAAATGTTATATTTTAGTCATAAAACATAATGAAAACACACTTGATATTATTATTCATTCAAATCTGATGTGTGACGTACAAATACGGAACGCGTCACCATAAAACATGTTCAAATCTATCAATTATTTGATATATAAATAACTAAAAATTTAAAACAAATTACAATTCGTATACACTTGAAAAACTTGTCCACGATAGAAATGGCGCTGACAAACTATTTGAAACGTCACACAGGATGACGTCACAATACTATCACTATATCTCTAGCATAGTTACCTCGACGTCAGTCATATTATAAGTGACGTAAAAAAAAATCCCCAGCTACGGGGCGTCCAGAACCGACGTCAGACGCGACCACACTATTTGAAACGTCATAGTCACAGGCTGACCAACAGTCAATACATCAATCAGGATGACGTCACAATACTATAACATACCTACCGACACGTCCAACAGGCTGAACTCAGGGCTGACCTTACTCAATAAAACATGGCAGGGCTGACCCAATAAAACGTCACCATATTTTGAATAATTAGCGACCTTCAGTCAATACAACAATCAGGATGACGTCACAATACTATAGCATACCTACCTACACGTCCAACAGGCTGACGTCAGGGCTGACCTTACTCAATAAAACATGGCAGGGCTGACCCAATAAAACGTCACCATATTTTGAATAATTAGCGACCCAAATCTAATGTGACGTCCAAATGCGGAACGTCACCATACACACACACAGGCTGAACTCACTCACTGACGTCACTAAAGCCTGGCGTCACTTACAGACGCAGTCAATATTATTTTAATAACAGTGACGTAAAACTGGATATAGTCACCCTTATACTACTAATTATATCTCACTCCACGTTAAACAACCGGTCTGGTCTAATACCTGTATCTCTCTCCACGTTAAACCACCAGTCCGGTCTAATACCTGTAAATTTCTCCACGTTAAACCACCAGTCCGGTCTAATACCAGTATATCTCTCTCCACGTTAAACAACCGGTCCGGTCTAATAATTATATCTCACTCCACGTTAAACAACCGGTCCGGTCTAATACCTGTATATCTCTGCACGTTAAGCAACCGCTACGGTCTAACACCTGTATCTCTCTCCACTTTAAACAACCAGTCCGGTCTAACACCTGTATCTCTCTCCACTTTAAACAACCGGTCCGGTCTAATACCTGTATATCTCTGCACGTTAAACAACCGCTCCGGTCTAACACCTGTATCTCTCTCCACTTTAAACAACCGGTCCGGTCTAACACCTGTATCTCTCTCCACTTTAAACAACCGCTCCGGTCTAACACCTGTATCTCTCTCCACTTTAAACAACCGGTCCGGTCTAATACCTGTATATCTCTCTCCACGTTAAACAACCAGTCCGGTCTAACACCTGTAACTTTCTCCACTTTAAACAACCGGTCCGGTCTAATACCTGTATCTCTCCAATTTAAACAACCGCTCCGGTCTAACACCTGTATCTCTCTCCACTTTAAACAACCGGTCCGGTCTAATACCTGTATATCTCTCTCCACGTTAAACAACCAGTCCGGTCTAACACCTGTAACTTTCTCCACTTTAAACAACCGGTCCGGTCTAATACCTGTATATCTCTGCACGTTAAACAACCACTTCGGTCTAACACCTGTATCTCTCTCCACTTTAAACAACCGGTCCGGTCTAATACCTGTATATCTCTGCACGTTAAACAACCGCTCCGGTCTAACACCTGTATCTCTCTCCACTTTAAACAACCGGTCCGGTCTAATACCTGTATATCTCTGCACGTTAAACGACCGGTCCGGTCGAACACCTGTATCTCTCTCCACTTTAAACAACCGGTCCGGTCTAATACCTGTATATCTCTGCACGTTAAACAACCAGTCCGGTCTAACACCTATATCTCACTCCACGTTAAACAACCGGTCCGGTCTAATACCTGTATCTTTCTCCACGTTATGTTGCACCCTTTCTGTATCCTGTACCCCCCGACCATAAAAAGGGATCAAAGGGAGAGGATGAACTTAACATACAAAAAATGGAAATTATAAAAAATATATAGATTCAACAAAATGAGCAGTTTATTCAATCAAATGACAATAGCGCAGATAACAAAAATTGGTCTCATTAGATCATTATAAGTATAGTTGGAAATTATTGCCGAAGCCAACAACTTTATATCATTAAAGTAGCGCAAGTGTTTAAACAAAAGGAAACATGAAATCCATCATAATATTGATAGTCCAGTCTATAAGAGACAATAACAAAGCGTATATTTTTAAATGTGGTACAAAAATATAAGCGCCTAATGGGCACCTTGATATGGTTCCAAAGGTTTCGTAATTCACAGAAAACGATATAAAAATATAAAGATTTAAATTTGACGACCACACAACAGAGTTTACACAACGTGAGGGTTTGACTACAAGAACTAAGCCAAACTCCCACGGGACTATCAGATCTGACTTAGAATATGGAACTAACAGTTCCATCAATTAACAAAACTTTAGCTGTTCAAACAGAACTTACGTTACAAAAGATTAAAGTCATCCTAATTTAAATTCCAATAAATGTTACTTCAAGTTACGTTAAATCAAACCATAATTTTAAATATGAAAAGTTACTTCGATAAAAAAATTACTCTACAATTCCAAACAATATAATATTAACAAGTCAAACTTCTAATCAGCACATAACTGAGGATATTTACGAGAATAAAAATATAAGCAAAAGTTACAGCGCCCGAGCGGCGACCTATCTAAGATAGAATATTTAGACATTTTTTGGCGATCAAAATATTAATACGTTAGATTTTGAAACTGAATATTATATGTAAAAATTTAAAGTTTATAAATAAGTTAGAGTTCATAACTCCACCCGTCTAAGCGACGATTTTGA
Organism: Timema cristinae; assembly: GCA_039000515.1. Taxonomy (NCBI): domain Eukaryota; kingdom Metazoa; phylum Arthropoda; class Insecta; order Phasmatodea; family Timematidae; genus Timema; species Timema cristinae. The sequence goes on along the minus strand of JBCFYV010000428.1, from coordinate 3,545 downwards.
TACATTTTTACAAGTTTTCTCCAGCCATTGTCCAGATCCATGATAATGGTCTGTCGTCGATCGTTGATCGTAGGATAGTCGATTATGGCAAGCTTGCACAGCCATTATATAGGGATCTCGTTCTGGAAAGGGGTGGGAATTCACCAAACACGCATATGATGAAGTCAACGATGCCTTGAAACAGTCACGTAGACCATTGTTGATTCCGCTTGCTCCATCGGAATATCTGTGAATATCTCCAATCACCTGATGTTTTGAAGGAGGTTCCTCTAGTCTCCGTCAGGGGTCGGATACATAATTGTCTTCTAGTTGATGTTGATAGTTCTCGGTTCATTTCACGCTAGTACAGTCGGAGTGCCGAGTCGCTTTGTTGACCCACTGGATCTACCTTGACCCACTCGCCAATCTAGGATTCCAGGTGCCGGCCAGCCTTGCAGGATTCTATTGTGAGCAGATTAGTATTGTAAGTACACGAACAAATTAATACTTAGGATTGGATTGAGTAATAAATATATTGTCCAGCATTGTCTTCTTAGCCTACAAGAACTACAACAGAGAAAAATACTATTGTAGGGATCCTAATTGAGTTGAATTTATTGGAGCGGGTAGTATGTTTTTTTGTCCAGTTGTAACATTATACCACGTAATGTTACAAATCTCTAATCACGTCAGTATGGGGCGGGGTCCAGTTGTAACATTATACCACGTAACGTTACAGTTAAACAACAGTCCGGTCTAATACCTGTATCACTATCAACGTTAAACAACATTCCGGTCTAATACCTGTATCTCTCTCCACGTTAAACAACCGGTCCGGTCTAACACCTTTATCTCTCTCCACGATAAACAACCGGTCCGGTCTAATACCTGTATCTCTCTCCACGTTAAACAACCAGTCCGGTCTAATACCTGTATCTCTCTCCACGTTAAACAACCGGTCCGGTCTAACACCTGTATCTTTCTCCACGTTAAACAACCGGTCCGGTCTAATACCTGTATCTCTCTCCACGTTAAACAACCGGTCCGGTCTAACACCTTTATCTCTCTCCACGATAAACAACCGGTCCGGTCTAATACCTGTATCTCTCTCCACGTTAAACAACCAGTCCGGTCTAATACCTGTATCTCTCTCCACGTTAAACAACCAGTCCGGTCTAACACCCATATCTCTCTCCACGTTAAACAACCGCTCCGGTCTAATACCTGTATCTCTCTCCACGTTAAACAACAGTCCTGTCTAATACCTGTATCTCTCTCCACTTTAAAAAACCGGTCCGGTCTAATACCTGTATCTCTCTCCACTTTAAACAACCAGTCCGGTCTAACACCTGTATTTCTCTCCACGTTAAACAACCAGTCCAGTCTAATACCTGTATCTCTCTCCACTTTAAACAACCGGTCCGGTCTAACACCTTTATCTCTCTCCACGTTAAACAACCGCTCCGGTCTAATACCTGTATCTCTATCCACGTTAAACAACCGGTCCGGTCTAATACCTGTATCTCTATTCACGTTAAACAACCGGTCCGGTCTTATACCTGTATCTTCTCCACGTTAAACAACCGCTCCGGTCTAATACCTGCATCTTTATTCACGTTAAACAACTGGTCCGGTCTAATACCTGTATCTCTATTCACGTTAAACAACCGGTCCGGTCTAATACCTGTATCTCTCTCCACGTTAAACAACCGCTCCGGTCTAATACCTGTATCTCTCTCCACGTTAAACAACCGGTCCGGTCTAATACCTGTATCTCTCTCCACGTTAAACAACTGGTCCGGTCTAATACCTGTATCTCTCTCCACGTTAAACAACCGGTCCGGTCTAATACCTGTATCTCTCTCCACGTTAAACAACCGCTCCGGTCTAATACCTGTATCTCTATCCACGTTAAACAACCGGTCCGGTCTAATACCTGTATCTCTCTCAACGTTAAACAACCGGTCCGGTCTAACACCTGTATCTTTCTCCACGTTAAACAACCGGTCCGGTCTAATACCTGTATCTCTCTCCACGTTAAACAACCGGTCCGGTCTAATACCTGTATCTCTCTCCACGTTAAACAACCGGTCCGGTCTAATACCTGTATCTCTCTCCACGTTAAACAACCGGTTCGGTCTAATACCTGTATCTCTCTCACGTTAAACAACCGGTCCGGTCTAATACCTGTATCTTTCTCCACGTTAAACAACCAGTCCGGTCTAATACCTGTATCTCTCTCCACGTTAAACAACCGGTTCGGTCTAATATCAGCTATCGTAGCTAAATGCAGATTTTCTGATTGAATAGTGGATCTCGCTGGGGTAAAGAGAGAACCGAAGTAGGTTGGTATGGCGTGAAAGTGGTGAGGGTAATCACCCCTTAGGTCCTAATCTTGATCATTTAAACCCAATGTCCCCGTCACAACAAATACCCGAGAGATTTATTATTTTTAAACGTTTTGAGTTGTGAAACTAAGAACACGCTCTCTCCTTGAGAAATGACTCAACTATCCAATTTGTAAAATATTTCAAGCTCTTGAAAAATAATTCATCAGTATGCAAATATTAATTATTGAAGGGTTAAGGTGAAAACAAACAAAAAAATGTATGGTATAGTCCTATTAAATCTAAATGTCAAATTGGAACAAAATCGCATATCACGTGATGTCGAACCGGGCTCTCGTAGTTCTACAGTTTTTCCTGTTTCGTTTAGTCTTATATATCCACAGCAGCGTCGGTTTGTTCGTGTTGTATTTCCAAACAACCACGAGTGGCCTACTAGGAGATATTGTCCGTGGTCCACGATCCACGATCACAACACAGCCCGTCAAATGGTAAGTAGACCTGTAGTCATTAGTCACTATGCACTGAGAGACAAACACTAAGAGCAAACAAACAAACAAACTAACAAACAAAATCATTGTAAAACATTACATCAGAACTTGGCCTTATTTTCCAAATGATGAATTTCAATTTTTAATTTTAATTTTCCATCTATAGGTCTACCCCAAACACCCTAAATGTATTAATACAATTTGCACTTACCAAATTATTATATTTTTATACATTTAAAACCAAATCATTCCTAACATTGAAGACGTGAATAAACCCTCTTCGGTGGCCGCGTAGCTTAAGGCGCTGCTCTCTCAGTAGACAAGACTGCCGATGACGGGGAGATCGAGGTTCGAATCTCGGTCGGGTGCACTGGGGTGGCTTTCCCTGAATGGTTTTCAACTCTCGCTCCACACAAATGCGTGTATAATCCCTATAAATATAACCTTCCTAGTTCATAAAACCAAAAGCGCGATTAGTACACAAGCGTATAACCCGGACGGGTATTAAGATGCAGTGCTATTAAAAAAACGCGAACAAGAACTTAAATAATCTGAAGAACGCACTTCACCTCTCTCCATCATTGCCTCAATAATATAAATAATACTTCTACAGTCAATTATTGCTCTAACACGGAATTTAATTAAATACCAGCAAATGTCAAGAGAGTAATAACGAACCTTTTCAAGATAATTTAATGAAAGAAGTTCTCGAAAAGGCAGTTTGCGGTCT